>CALSBV010000271.1:534862-548284 GCA_943590825.1 Bovichtus diacanthus
ACACACACACACACACACACACACACACACACACACACACACACACAAGGTCGTTCACATTGTGCACGGGTACATCTCGTGTGTGTGTGTGTGTGTGTGTGTGAGACTCAGGCGGTCAAAGTCATTGTATTAGAAACACAGCAACAGACGTTACGCAACCTTTTTGTGTGGATGTCTGTTTGCTCTTTAACACATCTCACACTCTTAATGCAGTGAGAAGTCCTCAGGTGGATCGATACAGACTGAATTATTAATAGCAGATAGGAAACGATAATGCCCTCCATCTTTATTCTTCGTTCTTCATCTTTTCGTCGAAACATATATATTTTGTTCTTACTTTTTCATCTTCATTTGTCTCTATTTAGATGCCACATTTCAGAATATTTACGTTTTTCTATTCCTCCTTTCCTCTCATTCCACACCCATCACCCTTTATACAAAAATATCTTTTATATCATCTTTACCCTTTGATTATCTTTCTCTCAAATTCTCCTTTCTCCACCATCTTTCTTTCCTCTCTAATGTCCTCCTTTTCTTACTGGCTTTGAAGGTAATACGCATCTCACTTCCCCCTTCCTGACACTGTAACCTTGACCGTGAGTGACACAAAGAGCTGTGTTGTGGAGATCAAGCAGTAAGCCAGCCAAACCCACATAAAACTGTGGGTGTGATGTAAGTAATGAAATGGGAAAAGCTTCTGTCTTTGTATCAACTTCTATTTTGTCCATCTCTCTCCAACATCTGACAAATATTGTTTATTTGATAACGATGTGGACCTAGTTTACATCAGATCCTTTGTCATTTCAAACTCTCCTCCTTTTCCTGTTAGTCAACATAGAAGACTGTCCTTTAAACAGGAACACACCCTGCAGGCTCACTACAGCAGCGACTTTTCCTTCAAAGCGCGGATAACATCTGACAGCTCAGGCTCTCCTGCTGAGTTGTGCCCTGAGGGGCCATGCTGGGTGGTTGCATCACTAACAATAGATCTTTGATAGGGCCCTCAAAGACATTATATAATCTCCATGTGCCTTAAGTAGCCGAGATAATATCGGATTGTACACCATTTTGACCTTAAGGACTTGAACTAAAATCGTTGCTGTGGCCGTCGGGGTGTTTCTGCCCTCCACGAGCTCCCTAAGCAGCAGCAGAGATAACATTTTTATCTGCGTCAGTTGAGCCCTAAAGGACCATACATGACACCCTTCATAGGGTTCTTTTTGGCTTTTATTCCCTGTCAAGGAACACCATGAAGTCTCAAGGTGGAAAGTTTATGAGCTGTCATACTAACAAACATGCTTCACAACACAAGTACAGAAGGGAACAGTGTATCTTGCAAAGCGCTTCTGGGCTTCAGATTACCGACCACACATTAGTCTCTAGGCTCTGTTTACACCTGGCATTAACATGATCCGATCACAAGAGGGCGGCTCTATGTGCATCGGTTCACACCTGGGGCTAGAATGCGTCTTGAGTGACTTACTTTGCCGCTCTACATGCAAATAAACACATGCATGTCCATTTGCAAAGACCAAATGCATTTCGTTTTTAACCGGTGGGAGGCAGCAAGGCACCTACCTACAAAAACAGACTGGGTTTATCCCTTAGCGTGCTCCAGGCAAACCAAATGACCCAAGATGTTTGACACACTCATAATGTATCTCAATGGGCTTTTTGAAAATTTCAGACGTTGTGGACAAAACCAGTTTACGAGATTTGAGAACCAACTGGAGATGAGAAATAGGACCAAAAGGACATTACTTGTTACTTGTCGGGGACACGTCGGGGGCATTAGCATTTATACTACAACAGATATGTGGTCAGATCACCCTGACAAGTGGTTTGAGTGATTGGATCACATTGCGTCATTTACACTTTTATCTAGCGCTGTCCACGTCGATCCTCCCGGACGAATTATAAAACCAGTTGTAAACGGCGTCTATTTGTGCTTTACACACGCTATCTTAATGATCTTTTAACAAAACTTTAGTAAAATGTGCCTATTTCCATTCCGTTTGAAATGTTAAGAATATTAACCGTTACTACCAACATTACTTTTTCTATAAAAAAAAAAAAATTTTAAATGGCAAAAAATATACAATGATGTAACATCCAAGTGAAAAACAATCCACTTGTCATTGGTCTGATAAAATATTTACACAAGAAACTGGATACACTTTTGCACACAATTGCACTGTAGTTTTTGCTCTTTAAAGACTAACTAAACACCTCCTGGAGATCTTGTTTTTGGAGACCTCCAGTGGTTCAACTTCTCGCCATGCAGCAGTGATGTAGTGGGTGTCAGACATTACTTTTGGTTGGGAATACATACAGGTCCAACAGACTGGACATTTTAAATCAGAGAGGGTAGTGAAAGCTTTTTAGCCTGTTGTCAAATTACTTTTTAATAGGGTGGAATATGGTGTTTGTTTGTTTGAGTGAATGTTTGCTTCTTATTCAAGATATGTGATATTTAGATTAAAGATAAGTGCACAAAAAATGGATAAAAAAGATGCCATATCAATGAAGAACCATGTTGGACTGCACATATTGCAGCTAACAGTATGCACATTTTTAAAAACTTGTCAACAACAAGGCGTCTCCAAACCATTTAAAACAAAGTTCGAAGTTAAGTAGTTATTACTGTTGTTGATTTTTGGCCTTAAACTGCTATAAGTGCAAGGGTGCAACGACAAAGCACAAATTGGCAAATAAAGGATGGTCCAAGTAGGTCGGATTAGATCAGCTCAGACAGACACGACTGCAGTAGTAGCCAAAGACAGAGATAACCTTGATAACATCTTAAGGAGTCAAACCTTCCACTAGCTGTTTGTTGGTGGCGATACTGTAAAACCCTTTAAAGTGACCTAAGTAGATAGACGGTCACTTGGTCTTTGATAACGTCATCAAACATCTTTGTGATGATATATCTGTACACTACAAACTCTTCCTCTTGACTGTGAACCTTTGCACATTCCTCCGACTATTTTACACATTTTTGCAGAATACTGCCACTTTTAGAATCGCAGAGCTCTTCCACTTTTAATTCAGATATACTGCACATATTTTTTCACAGTAATTTGTCATACACTTATTGTATTTCCTTTTCTGTATATTTATGTTTCTTGTAAACATTTTTTGATTTTATAATTATAATAAGATTAAAACACTTTAGTCATGATAAGTTTACTATTTTGATTTCACAAACTGCTTTATAAACTACATCCTTAAGGCATCTGAGTTGAGTGGTGGAGTAAAACAAATTCTTGCTAGATTCACTCAGATCCCGTCAGGCTAATCTGCAGTCTGCTAACCCTCGGCATTAACGCAGCGGGAAAACTCTCTCCGGTGGCTGCAGATTCCTGCTTAGTAGGCAGGTGTGCATCACCTGAGGGGACAATGCACTTGTGATTTTATTTCAATAGAACGTATAAAGCAAATGCTAACATAATATTACAGAACGGCATCCATCTACCCATCTAAGATGTACGTTTCCCATTTCAGTACCCAGAGATTTTAATGTCACTTTCATGTTAACAATACAACTAAAGTCTTTTTTGATGTCTTGATTTTTCTGATCTTGTTTTGAATACGCCTTTATACATACATCAATTGACACCATAATAGTCTTATGCTATGTGGAGTCTATAATTACATATTTACTTTTAATTTACCGTTAAAAGACATTAATGCCCCGGCATGTTTTACTGCTAATGAAACCATTGGGGATTTGTGGATAGCTAAATGAAACAGTTTTTTGTAGTATATTAGACCTCATATCACATTGTAATCTAGCATTTTATATCTCCAGAAGGTTTGTGACATATTAGCAGATAAAATCATTGAGTCATGGTTAGTCCTGGCCCTGCTGTTGCTATACTGCAGTAAAATGTAGAAATGATTTCCCGCTTATTTAGAAACTCTGTTCCCAGGTAATTTCCTTCTTTTTTTACTATGACTCAGTATTTTAACAATGCATGGTTCAGTCCAGTTTTCAGTCACTGCTGCATTTCGATAGAAAGTCCATATTTGTTGTCCCAAATGTATGTACTATATATATTAAATATCACATATATAGGGCAAGAGTATCAGTTCCACACGAAATTTACTGCAGAGCTGAAATGCTGTGCTGTGGCATCAGTGGCCTCGTCTCAGCTGACTGAGTGACTAAACAACAAAAACATCTCAGAATGACTCTCCGCTTCATTAAATTACCAAAATAAAATGACAACAAAGGGAACTTTGTGCTGTCAGTGCAGATGGCAACGAAAAAAAGGGCTGATGAAGGGCATCCTTACATTATTTATAACATTATTCTGGTGGCTGGATAAAAAGGAAACAAAGACAGTGTGTGTGTGTGTGTGTGTGTGTGTGTGTGTGTGTGTGTGTGTAAGGTGAGTTTGAGGTTAGTTGTGATTCCACAGAGGTGCTGTTGTCAGCAAACCTGACTCTCCTTCCGACTGCTGCAGTCTACGCATCCGCATCCACCCCCACCCCCACACACACATAAATTTACACCACACATATATATGTCAGCATGGACAAGATGACATACTGTATTTCACTTTGGCAAGTAACTTGCCTCAAACATACACACACTTACATTCCATAAACAGCTCTTCTTGCTGCTTCTGAAACATAAACATTTATAAGGCTTCATATCAGGGACAGAGTCCTAATATAGCTGTTTGCATTCAAACAACCCAAACGGTGACCAGGTCAAAGAGTTAAGATCTGTGTTTGGTTTTCTGCTCATTTGTTTGTTTCCAGTTGCTTTGCACTTGGAACAATAAATGACTAGAGCCGCTCTCCTTCATTAATTTCACAGACATTTGGCCCTCTGAGAAGAATTATATGTTTTGCTTAGTTGACTCCACAAATCCTCCACAGCCCCTCTCTCTGCTTCCTCAACTCTAACTTATTCATCTTGCAGAGTCATGAGCAGCTGATGCAACATAGCAGATAGCTTGCACTTAAAATGTTCTTTTGAAAAAAAAAAAAAAAAAAGTCTCCAGATAAACACTGCAACCAAAGGTCATTTTCATTAGCAATTAATCTGTGGATCGTTGTTTGGTTAAATATTTAGACTGTGAAATGTCGAAGATTTGTGAAAATTGTCACAATTTTAACAATCAATTATTTCAGTCATCTTTCAAGCAAAATCACCAAATTCTCTGGTTCCAGCTTCTCCAGTGTGACAATTTTCTGCTTTTCTATGTTTCATATCAAAGTAAACATGTTTGGGTTTTGGACTATTGATCAGACGTAACAAAACATATAAGGACCCCCTTGGACTCTGAGAAATGTATATTTTTAGTTATTAATCAAGAAAATATCTGTCAGGGTCATCAATAACAAAAATAATTGTTAGTTGCATCTCTAAATAAATCCAATAAAATTGCAAAACAATGATACTGTTTCCTAAAATTGAATGGCATATCATTTTCAGTAAATCAATAACCGATCATTTCGAGAATTTTAGAATTGATTGCCAAGAACTTCTTACGGTTCTTTGGTTCTCAATAACGTTAAAAAAGTACAGAAACTGCCAACAACTGTGACTTCATCCAATCACGAGTGCACCTACTTACATGCCTCAGATATATTAAAACGGTATATTTGATTGAGAAAATGCTTCTTAAAAAGAGGAGAACATTTCCGGCCCCCCTACGTAGCAAAATGCTGACACACTCAGCCAGACGCCCCTCTGTTGTCTTAATACCTCGATTGCACAACACAAATCTCAGCTGTTAAGTAATGCCATGGCTCCTTTCTCTTCCTCTGCTGTTTCTATTCCTGTACAGGGAAAGACACAGACTTCCCCTCGTCTCTCTATTCTCTTTCACATCTGCCGGGTAACAAAATACAATCCAACCTCATTTCCCTCCATTCATAAACAAGGTATTACATAACTTAACATGAAGGTTTCCACTAATTAATTCTCAAGTTGATTCATTATTGAATATTTCACCTGAACATTTATGTGTTAATCAATCAGCTTCATTCATCCAATTTCTTGCCTTTTTTCCCTCTCTTTTTATCTCCCTCCAGTGCTCATTCATTCACTTATCTATCATCCAACAAGATATTTGCTTTCTCCTCCATCAATTCATCCATCCACCCAAATCATTTATTCCAGTCAGACTAGAGGAATTACATAACCCTGATGTTTACCTCTGCAGCAGAATGTCACAGGCCATTCTCATTTTCCCAGCTGTGTTTTCTCGCACTGTGATCTGTCCTTTTGTTTTTGTTTCAGATTCTTTTTAATGTCAGCCTGAAGGTTTTGCTGTGTGAAGGCCGTCTGTCTGGTGGGCTGTTTGTGTCAGTTTCTCTGTTCTCTTCTTCTGCCCAGGTGCGGTCAGCAAACTAACACGTGCTGTAGGTTGTTTAAGTCCAGTCTGTTTTTTTATTTTTTAAACCCAGCAGAGAAGTCGGCTTGACTTTTTAACCAAACTCAGCACGATGACTGTCTCTTCGTTCTGCCTGTTAACCACTTGACATCTCCGGCAGGAGCCGTATCCAGCTAATAAGCTTGTTCTGTCTGAACTCAGTCTCTCCTTCAGATTTCTTCTCTCTCAGTATCGGGCCGGCCTTGTATCCAGAGGGTCGGTTTTCCCAGTTGAGCACTTTAAGGCGTCAGTACCAGCAGGTCTAGCAGCAGAGCCTGGGAGCATTCTTTGGCGTCCTCTGAGCCGGTGTGTTTGAGTGTGTGAGGTTGTCTCAGTCTGCACTGTCAGAAGAAGTGCTGCAGTAAACATCCAGAGCTCTGCTAAAATATATGAGCTTCTGATGTAACCAGGCAACAACCCCCGGGAGGACCAATGGGATGGGAGGGGCTGAAGTTGGGAGCCAATCGTAAAAAGGGAAAGATTTCTGCGAGCCAATCACGAAGCAGAAAGGGGAGGAGGTTTGATTTTTTTTTAAGTGTACTGGCCGGACCAGTGGGCTGTGTAATAGCGTGCACCCCCTCACCACATCCACATCCACACGATGTACATAATCACACACACCTGTGTCTTTTATGTCACCCTCATGAGCCTCTTGTAATGGCAGCTTCTCAGAATAATATAGGTGTTAATACATTTAACAAATCATCACAAAGGGATGGAGACGAGTGACAATGATACCTAGAGAGCTGAGCAGAGAATGAAGGGACCCTGAAGGGAAAATATGAACACAAACAAAAGCGGGGAGTAAAGAAGGAGGGAGGAAACATCAACAGAGGCAGGAGGGAGAGGGCTCTTCAAATGTTATTGATGTGTTTTAAATAGAGTTCCAACGACTAGTCGACAAATTGAATCAACAGTAAAATAATCGCCAACTATTTTGATAATCAATTATCGTTTAAGTAATTTCTCATGCAAAAAGGGCTTTCAGCCTCTAAAATGTGAATCTTCTCTCTGTTTCATGTCATATTAAACTGAATATCTTTGGGTTTTGGACTGAAAAAACCTTGGACTACGAGAAACTGGGATGATTAATCAGTTAATCTAGAAAATAATCGGTATTTGGAGTTTCAAATGGGCATTTCACCGTTCTATCTGTGTCTCCACTGTTGTGCACAACACGTAGGGCATTCACAGACTATAAAGAACACTGATAATCATGACCGAACCAAAGCACTCGCACGTCACTCCCAAGGAAACTACATTAGTTCCTTTTGTCGTCATAATGTTGCTGTGTGTCTGCCAGTGTGTTTCCAATAGGACGAGACTTCAGATCAACTTCGTTTAAATCAAAGCAAAAAACAATATCATACTGGGAAATAAACAAGGTTTCACCAAGCACTAGAAAGGGAAGCCTGGCAAAGAGGTTTGATAAAATACATAAGCAGAGCTATATCACAGAGAGAAGCGACTAAGAATGTGCAAATAATAAACTGAGAATACTTGATCATTTGTTGTAATCTAAACTAAAATAAGCGTTTAACTATGTGTTACTGCTTCAAAAGGAGCTGCTCAGAACATTTTGCGTCTAAGACTGCAACCACATTTTTGCCTGGAACAGAACAAGATAAGTCAGTTTTATCAGAAGAAATTATAAGAGAAGGCCATTTTAAGATGCAAGTCATGGCTTTCAGAGTTGTTTGGCATCTCACTGTAGGAGACTCGACGAGATTTGTTAAGTGCAGTTAAAGCGTCTTTGCCTGCGAGCCTTAGTGGCATGGTGCCTGCTAAACAAGTAGTCCAAATGCCTAAACATATTTGAATAGTGAACACACATTAGAAATAATGAACTGCTGAGTAAAAGTCAATATTAGACAAAAGAATAAGTCAATACAAAATAAAAGGAAAAAAACCCACAATGGCTCTCAGAAAACGACACAGTTTTGTGTCAGCTATGAATACAGAAAAAAGCTTGTGCCTGATCAGGAGCGAGATACAATGTGACGTTTTGTCTTTGAAAGATCAAAAGAGTAAATTAGTAATGCAACAAAACACAACAAGGCGTCCTGATATACTGTACAGTTTAATTGTAGGCAGGTTGACCAAATGTTAGGTTTTACTTTACGGTGAGCAATAACTGTTGCTAATACAGCAGAAATGATGAGTTAATTAATCAATTTGACATAAAAAGTTTAGGTCATTTTTCAAAAAAGAACATGTTGCTTGTCGCACAGACTATAATGTGAGGATTTTATATAATTAAAAATTTTATATTTTTGAGCGATGATTTGTTGTTTGAACAAAACAAAACATTTTGAAGGCTTCATCTTGGGCGTTTCTTGACTGTTTTCTGACATTTCTTTATTAAACATAATCAACAGAATTGATAATGAAACAGACCGTTAGTTGCACTCCTATTTTCTACGGATACCTGAAATTTAATGCACTAATTTATAACAGTGTTTCAACCACTGACTGAATCTATAAGGTATCCGGTTAGAACATTTTTTGACCCCTGCCAACCAATCAGAAACAAGTATTTTCTACTGTATGACCATGGCATATTATAAATTATGACTCAATACAACAAATAAGTGAAACTAACTGTTGCCGTTAATAATGTATTGATTAAAGTGACTGATTTGTAAAATGGCCCAACATTCCCTGACTTCCTCAAAGAGTTTCATTTTAAATATATTTTAATCTGGGTCACACTTTTTCTAAACTCTACGACATTCCAGAAATTCCTCAAGGAAAGAAAAGATAAATGTGCTGTGCGCAACTTTGGTCGTCAATCATCAACTAGATTTGGCTTAGTTGATTTGTACTTCCTGGTACTTTTGTTGGTTTGGCCAAACTCTAATCTCAAACACAAAGAAACCACAGTGGCAATCTGTTGACACAGGGAGGCTTCAGCCGCAGCCTGTGGGCTGACAATCAACATAAAATCTTTTTCCGTGATGATTTAGGGACGCAAGTGCTTCTTAGAAAGCCAGATATGACAACTGTACCAGAACTGTGAGTGAGAACTGATATCACACGTGGTGAGTGGTGCTATCTAGGTCAGTTAGTATATCACATTACACATTGTGCCCAGGCCTCGACACAATCGAGGGCTTGACGTAAGACAAACTTAAGCAAAGACAGGGAGGACAACTTTATATATCTAATCATAGTAAATAAGAGTGGAAGCTTTGCGTTTTAAATGTACCATACAATAATAGACGTTTGTCTTCATCACTATTACATTATAATACAATGATAACATACAGTAAGTAATATATAGTATGGACATGGACTATTCTAAAAATGTTCCCCGCGTCCAAGAACACTAGAAAATTAGATAATTTATTACACAAGAACCACCCAAATCCCATTATCCTTTCAGCCACTGCTCTGGGGTTTATGATGACTTGCTTGAGTTTCTGAATTTTTTTTCATATTTTTGTCTGAAATGTTGATGAATTACTTCCTGTGTGCACAGAACTACTTGCAGTATAGAAAAAGAGTTTGATATTCCTGTACTGTACTGACCTGTATGCTCTGTTTATGTATCGGCCATGCAGACATATTACATTCAACATACATATGAATTGTAAAGGTATGTACAGCATGGGACAGGGCTCTGCTCGGCTTACACGCAAGTCACAACACTAAAGAAAAAACAAAAAGAGGGGCAACACAGACACCACATGATCAGCAATATGAATCGTGTCACCACAATGTGCACCAAGTACCAAGAAAGCTCCGGAAAGCCTAGCAAAGACTATTCTGTGAAATATTTGTTAATTTTAAGAAAAAAGAAGACAAGTAAGAAAGCAACAATCAAGGGGGGTTTGGATGCATCATGCATGCACCTTCTTGTCACAAACTGCTTTCAGCTCTCGTCTTGGACAACTGTCATTGCATTGGTTGCTCATTGAAAGGTCAGCAACAAGGTCACAACTGAAACCGATTCAACACTGAGACAATCTGAGTGCCTCTGCTCTGTCAACAAGGGGCCTTCAGGCTCTCTCTGTGAGCCTTTTGCTTTTTATGGACAAAATCGAGAGAGAGACATTGTAAAATGTTTGGTCATCAATCCTGAACTGTGGTGCTGGATCGCACTTTGAGACACGTGTCGACACATGTGCACACAGCCCTGTTCTTTTGAGGTTTGTCAATCCATATGTAAGTGCAAGTGTAAGCAATACGGTCAAAGCTTGTTCATCTTTTTTTACTACATTTTCAAAACACAGTAATGTTGCAGATGGATGACGTGCCTCTGCTCTCATAAACATTTTTCTGCTATGATTCACAAAGCATTCATCCCACAGTCTGCCATGCCTTAAATCAATATCCTACAGCGACATGCAATAAAAGTACATGATTGTTTGTCACGCAGGCTAAAGGCGCCTTTATAAACATACAGGGTATCTTGTGCCTGTGTTTGCATGACTCATCAGGTGCTCCCCATGAACAAAAAAAAAAAGCAAATGCACTTGAGCTAGAAGAGAAGAGTGTACATATATTTGCATCCATGTGTGTTTTGTGTGGGTGTACACATGCACAATTGTTGCCACAAACAGAAACAACAGAGCTCTCCAGCACTGTGTTGTGGTACAGTGGGATATAAATCATTTCCACGGCCCCATAAAAAAATCATAAGGGGATTCACCGGGAGGGAATACAAGACTGGTTATCTGCAACACGACACGGTGCACATGTCAGTCGTGCCAGGGTGGAATGATGCTTGTAACGGTGAAGAATGACGAGCAGGAACGAAGGCTCTAACTCGGGGACAAAATTGAAGACAAGTGTTTATAATGTGTTTAAACGCTATCTTCTGGGTTGACCTTTTCCCTCCAGAGCTCTGATATTGCGTTTTCACTCAGACTGAAATCAATAAATAGTTTGCAAGTAGGGACACTTTCCAATCCTCCCACCCTCTCCTTGCTCCCTCCGGGCCTTTCTCTGCCCTCCGATTCTCAGTTCCCGCCGTTAATCCGTCCCTCCTGCGCCTCCTCACCGGAGCCAGTAGTGCATCCCAAAAGTCCTCTTCTTCAGCCTGCCAGGATATTTCAGTGGCCTCATGAAAAATACTTTCCACAGAGCGAGAGGATATAAGCAGAGCAGAGGAGGAGGAAGTAGTAACAGGGGAAGCCAAGGGATCATAAGAGAAATACCAGGGATTTTATATATAGATTTGAAATGAGCAGAGGCTGTCAGCGTGTAAGGTGTGTGTGTTGGCTGCTGGAGTCTATTAAGGGAGCACTGCAACAGCCACAGAGGACAGACTTTCCTGTCTGTCAAGTGCTAGACAAACAACTCAGCCACAGTTAATGTTGAGTCACTAGACGGGAAGTTTCTCTATTTCTGAGCTCGGAGAATCAGTTATTGATAGCTGATGTACATATGAAACAGTGAGCTGTTCTCAAACCTGTCAAGGAGTTTTGAGAAACTAAAAGCATATGTACACCGACTTATCAAAATCTTAAGGTTATAATTACTTTAGCAACAGTTTGAGACAATGTAAATGGGCAACACTACTGCAAGATGGACAATAAATTAAGGATAATGAACTGAGATACAAGATTTAAAAAACAACAACATCCTCAACTGATTTTTCATGAAAGTGCATTGTTTTTAAAACACACATTCTTCAAATTCTTGAAACTGTGGGTTTGAAAAATATTTCAAAAGGATGTGACATTTTCCTTATACTAAGAGAGCAAAATATATTTGACAGAAAATGTATCTGCAACTATTCTAATAATCGATAAATCTTTTGATTAAAGTAATTCTTTTTTTCATGAAAACACCGCAAATTCACTGCTTCCCCCTTCTTAAATGTAAATATTTGTATATTTTGTTAGTGTATTGTATTGTATTGGACTGTTAGTCCGACAAAGAAGCTGTTGAATATTTCAACTTGGGTTTCTGGCGATCATGATGGGTCTTTTTTAGCATTTTCGGACATTTTATAAACTAAACCATTAAATCAAATAATATCAAAATAATAATAGTCAGGTTAATCGATATAGAAAATAAGCAATAGTACCAGCAATAAACATCACCACAAGGAAATGCATCATTATTCTTGTTCATTTTGTTCATGAAAACTGAGGCTGAAATACACATTTTTTTAGGCCCACATCTGAGGTTTGTTACATGTGGAGCTGGAACTAAAATAAATGGGTTTCCACATAAAAAATAAGTCACAGAGAGCTCAATTAATTTTTTTTTAGCTATTTAAACAGATGTGTTCTTTAAGCTCTGGACCTACATTATTTAAATGGCTTTGTGACTCTGAAGTCTGCAAATACAGCAATAATCCCCCAGACCAGACACTCAGGTTAGACAAGGTCACAGGGATGATGGCTGCAGGCTAGCCACAGCTAAAAGAGAATGCACACTTACTAAAACAATCACATTAGACTTAAAGATAAAAAACGGTCTAGCCAGTGTCGTTTAATTTAAATAATTTACTGCATGTAAACCCCCCTACATCAGCAATAATTAAAGCTCTGAGTACTAATGGACAACAGCTGCCACCTAAAGCCTTCTTCCAGTAAAACACACACAAACTCACAGAGGTGTCTTTTTGTGTTGCCCCACAAACCAGGAATTAACTACTAACCCATGTAGTTATTAAACAATGCAGACACTACAGACATGTAGCAGCCGAACCTTCTTGTTATCCATCATAACACAGGTTGTTGAATCCTGGTACATTGGGCTTGAAATTGCACTGCAGCAAATGTTGTGTTGATCCAGTAAAGTCAACTATGGGTCAACTTTTGTTTATCCTCTCTCTCTGTGTTATAGTGAAGGATATATTGCATGTGCTGTGTGGTCTAAATCATGTGAGCACGAGTGTGTAAAGTGCAAGAAACTGAATGTGTGTGTGTGGATTATGGATTACTGTCTATAATCATCATCAGAGGCCAGTGGGACAAGACTAGCAGCATGACCCTGACACGCACGCACACGCACACGCGCACACGCACACACACACACACACACACACACACACACACACACACACACACAC
>CALSBV010000271.1:553177-570086 GCA_943590825.1 Bovichtus diacanthus
CTCTTTCTTCCTCTGCCTCTCCCCTCTCCTCTTTCTTCCTCTGCCTCTCCCCTCTCAACAGCAACCCCATCTGCTGCTGTCACTGTACCGTTGCTACGGCAACACCTCTGTTCCAAAAGCTCTGATTGGCTGTCAGGGAATTCTTGCATCGTCACATGTGCAGACTATAGAGGATGACTCACAAGACTCTCTCTGTGTGTGTGTGTGTGTGTGTGTGTGTGTGTGTGTGTGTGTGTGTGTGATTAGCTAAAGAAATCCTACTCTTAGACAGCTTCACTCTCATTTGTATATCCTTTCCTTCAAATTCAACTTAGTGGTGAAAAAGTACAGAGCCACACTGTGATGTGCAACTTAATGTGTAGGTGTCTGTAAAATGTTAACGTCAAACAATGTGTAGAGAAATAATCCCTCTCGATCATCACTTATGAGCCGCTAGAGGTGTGTGTCGGTGTCTGTATCTGCAGAGACTCTGTCCTCTACCTGGATTTTCTTATTCTGCTGCGTTTGGGACGTTTCTGGGAGTCAACCTCTATAAATGAAGCAAACAAGTGCCAGTTTGTAAGCACTTATCCAAGAGGAAACTATGACAATGGCAGACATGGCACCAAAAAGACACACGCATAGCGAGGCAAAAACACCAAGCGGTCAGCGATTGGTCAAAAAAACGAGGGCGATTCTGGGTTTGGCTTTCAACCGTTGGTGAGCACTCACTAACCGCGGTCAGGGCGTTCACCTCTTGTGTCGCTGAGCCGGGGCAACCTTTGAATGCTTTGTTTACACACCACAACCGTCAAATCCTACTCCTTCTGCCTTTAACTGAATGACTAAATGGTATGAAAAGCTGAGAAATAATGATTTATCACCACACCCTCTCACTCCACCTCACACAACCACTTTGCACCCAGCGTGCTGTGTTTACATGATGAAGTCATTTGTGCCAATTGTTGCAACAGCTTCCCTTATGTGGGGAAAGCTCTCCCTGAAATTCATTTGTCATCCACCATCAAATAAAGTCGGATCAACATCATCATGTAAAATTCATTCAAAGCTATTCACCAGTAATATGAATGGATGATGTCATGAATATAACCTTGGATTAAACACCCTCTACCAAGCTCATTCTATCAAGGCCGCTGATCTGTGATATGGAAGGAAATTAGCCTGGATATCACCTTGAATTTAGAAGTCCCCCTTGTGTATCGTCATTAAAATGCAGGAGTTGACATGATAAACAATGAAACTTTAATGTATAACCGTCCCCTGAGCTACAGAATGTGACCGAGGCCCTGCTGAGTTTGTTATCAGAGAGTCTTTGAGGTAATGCAACAACATTAGAGGATAAGAGTTGTTACATTCTGTCAGGATGAGCGCGAATGCTCAGTCTAAATATTTATGCCGCTGTGTGGTTTCTGTGTATTATGTAGGCTTTTGATACAAGAGTACATCTTTGTATGGAGTGTGTGTTTGTGTACCAGAGTGGGTGAAAAGACGAGGCAGGGAGCGCTCGGGAACAAAAGATCTCGGCCTTGGCCCGGATTGAGCGGTCCAGTGTTTGGGGATGGAAAACGGAAAAAACAACAAGCCTCGCTGACATCATTAGTGGGCCAAGAACACAGGACAATGACAAGTGACTGGGATTGACATTACAAGTCTCGAAATGTGGCTGTTTTCAAGGCTCTTTTGTATGTCCTCTTCATTCTGATGTTAGATTGGTAAACATCCATTCACTCGATGCATTGTACCGCTATACAAATGTGCAGGTTACATGTTTGACATTGAGAAGTACAAAGAAGACAAACAGCTTTTTTTTTATCTGGATAACTTTAAGTTGTGAGTTATTTTAGATGGATCCAGTTGTGAAGGGGATGCAGAATTGTCAGGCAGATTTTGTTCTAGGCTCCACGAGTTGGCTTATATTTTCTTTTTCTTTTAATGATTCCAAGCGTTTACGTGAAAATGTAATATTCATGGATTATTTTTACCTTCAATTCTTGAATGCTATTGCTGCAAGTGTGCCTTCCCTTTTTAAAGAAAACTTTACGTGGGAAGCATCTGTGCGGTGGTGGTGCAGGAATTCTGTATGCATACAGTAAATGCAGGGTTTCATTTTAATAGCTTTTGTTGTTTACACTAGAAACACCACGTCTGAGCCTTTGCCTTACACAGCCAAGTTCTGCGCACAAGGGGAAAATACGTTCTGGCAGAATCTGACCTACTGTAGTTTTTAGTTTTCAGCCATTCAGTCAAGCGGCCCATGCACCCGCTCAATACTGACAATCATATCTGATGATTAACGCTTCAATAATCTAAACCACTAGATGCCCTGCTGCACTATTATATGTTTGGGTGATGAAGGTATGCCACTAAAAATGGCTGGTGAGAACAACTCATTTAGCTGAAATAAACACCTGACAACAAATACAGATTAAGCCTTAAATCACATGCATGAATAAAAATACTGAGACGCTCATCAGAGAGAAAGAATAATCTGCTCATATATTCACTTGTCTCATATTCAAGCTTGATGGGAAATCAAACATTGAAATTTGCACATTAGAAGTGTTTAAAATAAACATTTTAGCATTCAAGTGGGAGAAATTGAGCAGTGAAAAAAGCTCTTAGTACAAAGGTCCAAACTGTTAAAATCCTTCTCCTCTCGGTGTGTTCTGGCTCGGTCTTGTGTGACTGCACTGTTAACTTCCAGCAGTACCACTGGAGAAAAGCCCTGTGACCTAACGTTCCTGCAGTGAGTGGGCTGTGTGATCTCGAAATGTGTTGGAAACTGATTTACAGGCGTTCATATTCTCATATTCTTCATTCCACACATAAAGTTCAGTCAGAGTAAATAAAGCAACAGTGAGGCTGTTTATTTCTAAACACTTGATGCAAAAAAAAAAAAAAGTGTGAATGTGTGTAGGTGTGCGTGTGTTCTTACTACATGTCCCCCTACAGAGGTATTATACATCTCCCTTACTGTCCAACTAGGCCATCACCTCCTCCTTAAATAACTCCATGTTCCAACTTAAATAGGTTATTGCTTAACAGCTCATCACTCTGTCACAGGATCTCATAAGTGTATATGTTTCAACCTACATAGGCTGTTCCCCGCAGCTGAACATTATGAAACCTTTGGCTCTGGTGTTTGTAACAAAACTCCATTCAAGCAGCTTGAATTAATATATGTAATCCAGCGTACAGCTATACGTTCACTGTGGAGTCTCAAACATGGCTCAGCTCCAGAAGCACTTCACTAAGTTGGCAGAGGCGAAGTAATAGGACACATCCTGATTCATATATCTGCTAAGGTTACACTAACAGACCTGAAAAAATAAGGCCGACATTAAGAGACTAATTAATTAAGTAGACAGACAGCAGACAATCTGTCCAACACTGTGCCAGCAGGCTGGAGAAGTTGCCACTAAAGCCCTTTTCAAACATAATGTTCTTCATTTGTCTGTTAAAGTTATGTTAATGTTTCCTACGGCTTTATTCAGACAGGACAGGATCTTTGAGTTTGCATGGAAGGAGTTCTTACTTTTCTCACAGGCTGCATCAAAATAATAAAATATAACAATATTTTAAGTTTGTAGCCTTAATTAATGGCCGGTGTGAGCATGAGGGACACTAGGGGCCCCGTTCTCACAATAAATCTCCCATTAAATTTCAGTTTTCTCATTTATTTAGATAGTTAGAGAATTATGCTGGCTGTTTTTTAATGAATAGAATAACAAGAAGTCGGGACTCGTTTTATTCCCAATTGCTCACATGCTGCACGTAAAGTGTTTCGCTGGATATTCATAGTATTATTCATGCAGTTGGCATGAACGAGAATTAAAAATATGAGGTGTGCTGCTTTGATTATGATTGTATTACGGGTTTCTTTTCCATTTTTCCCACCATCTTATGCACCGTAACGCAAGGGCAACAAATACACAATGTGAATTAAATTTCCATCTGTGAGTGTTTTACGTTGTGCTTCTGTGGCCTTTACGTTAATATGGCGGCTTTTAGACTTCAGACTTGTGCGTGCTGGAAGTTTACCGGGATACAAACTAATAAGATTACCGTTGTGACTTCCACATAAAAGTGACTCTGGGTCTTATTCAGGCGTGACACCGACGTGTGGAATTGCCATCACATTGAGGGCCGAGAATCAGTGTCCAAATAAATTTAATCAAGCCTACAAGCTACATTTTCTCTACACCAAAGCCAACACTGGCTCTGAAAACACAGAGATACTAGCTTATTAAAATGGGACAGGATGCTCACTTTTCATATTTCGTTCACACTGGTTCTGCCCTGTTGCTCAATTTCCAAGAGGTATGAGTCAAAACAGAGCATGTTGCTTTCTAATGCCATAGGACGCAATGTGGTTGTGGTTTATAACTAGCGGGCCTCGTGTGCAAGAAAACATGTGCTGTGGAATCAAAGCTGGCTCTCCCAACAGTCCAGCCATTGTCCAATCTAAGTGCTGCAAGCTATTTTAGTACTGAACGCACAGATATGATGAAATGTTTTATTCATATTTAAAACAAACAAGTGACTGAGTTCTGATTTTAGTTATATTCCCCTGCTTTGTACGCACAAAGAGCTTTAAACACCGACTGAAAACAGACACGCCCACTTGTATGATCATAGCAACAACAAGCCTCAGCAGAGCCTCGCTCTCACCTAAACAATAATTCAACTAACTCCCATTTTTGCCAAGAAACAAACCAAAATCCAGTTTGGCGCTTCTCATCGTTCGATCCGTGCCAGCCTCATTGAGTTTCAAAGTTATGCCCAAACATGCCATGACACAGCAAACTGTCTTCTTCCTTCTCAGTCCCTCCATCTTTCATGTGCTTCGAGCCTTCTATCTTTTACAAATGTAAATTGTCCATTATTTCTGTAGTTTGTATGAATTGTTCTAGATAACCTCTGTGAAGCCTTTTGAACTTACTCTTAAGTCTGTTACTGAAAGCATGCGTGTCTCCTGTGTGAGAGCAGGTGTGGGATATAATTCCCTTCATGAGGGTTTGTTCGCACAGAGAGCCATCCCCAGTGTAGTGCAGGGGCTGGAGGTGTGAGTTGCACGGTTACATCATCGCCAGCTTCTTTTCTTATCCTTCCCCTCCCTCCCTCCCTCCCTCCATTTATTTCGTCCTCTCTTCTCTCTCTCTCTCTCTCTCCATTTCTCCCCCATCATCCTGGCTGCTTTTTCTCCCTTTACCTCTCTAAACCACCCACTTTTTTGCCCTCTCTCTTACATAAGACACAGGGTTCAGCGCACAGATGATTTGTCTTTACAGAATTTTTCTCACTGTGCCAGCTGCTCCTTCTTCTTCTGCTGCTCATTCTGTCCATGTTAGATTTTTTTATGAACAGTCATCTGACACGGCATGCAATTAAAAAACCAACAACAAATTGAATCTGTAAAATAAAACTGAAATTCAAAGTTCATGGAGATTTTACTTCTAATTCTATGGTTGTTCTAATCTCGACACAATTATCTTTCATTTACAAGCCAGACCTTATGTTATATCTTAGATTACTTTTTCTCAAATAAGCGAAGGATAAGACCGATAATGGCACAAAAACTAAGATTAAAAAAGGCAAGGAAAATTGGAGCCAAGTTTCCTGCAGCAGTGCACGCTAAAGTAGATTGAAACTGCAACAAAGAAGAACAACTGCGCAGGTGACCTACTGTTGATACTGTAGTTGCTGTTTCTCCAAAAGGCCAGACTTTCACAATGACTGTCTGCAGCCTTTTAACATTTAAACATGATCTTTACAGTGTCCCTGCTGTGTTGGAGAATGTACTATTAAATGAGACAGGAATTACAGCAGAATGGCAATGTGAGATAACGATCAAGGGTTATTTTTGTACTTGTGTATATGTTATCATACAATCACACACAGTAATCAGGCCTCAGTAAAAATGAAATGTTAACTATGCCATTCATTGTGCTGTTGGCCCAGTAGTGACGCTGTGTTGCTGGGCAACGCCTTTGATTTTGTTTAGTCTGCTGATCACGTTCTCCGTGTTTAAGACAACACATGGCACGTACAGTTCAACAGTCAAACAGCTGAGAAAAAAAACGTCTGGCATATACCCAGTAAACCACATTAATACTTTAATTGCAACACTGAACACACTTCAGAGTTTATTCCGTGTGTGAGTGCGTCTGTGTGAGTATGTCTGTGTGTGTGTGTGTGTGTGTGTGTGTGTGTGTGTGTGTGTGTGGTCCTTCGAGATTCTTCTGAAAAGTATTTTGTTTACTGAAGACCTTTCTGTTCAGTAACACTACACTTCAGTACAACAGTGGATAGAGGAAGTGAGTACTTACATTCCTGAGCAACAAAAGTTCTTCCTGATTATTAATAATTCTCAGCCTGGATGGATTCACTGTGGTTTATTTGACTGGAAGAGATTTGTATTCGTAGGTAGGATGTAGTCATTTAATCCCAGCGTGTATCCTAATGCAGCCTGATCGTTTAACATTTACAAAGTAGTATCACTGGAATCCAAAAAGAAAGTATAACCTTGCAGTAATTCTTGCAATCTCTTTGGTATTTTACACATTTCTTGTATTATTAACTAGTAATGCCAACAATAACAATCAATGATTTATGAACGAAACACCTCAACCAAGAATCCTGAGAATATCACGCATGAGAAGATACAGCCAACTTTTTTTTGTCACAACTAATTCCGCTGTAAGTCAATGAACAATAATACTGTTTATACAATAAATTAAATACTGAAGTTATATCGATAGTCAAGGAGGAAAAACTCACAAATTAAATCATATGTCTCAAATGATAACAATGTAGATAGTAGTAGTATGTAGTATAGTTGTATGATCACTCCACATTATTCCACATTTTCCAATGTAAACATAAATCATCCATTTAATATGGAAAATTAACTTTTTATTTTATTTTTTAGCAATGGCACAATATTTCAATGCTATGATGAAGGATTGTACTAAAGCGTAACGCATTTACCTGAGAAAGAAATATTTGCCGTGTTTTTTTCTGAATTAACAAGATAATTATCTCGGAATTATGAAAAAAGTTTTAAGGGGAAAAAAATTCTGCTCTGTTTTTCTGATTTAACGAGATACTTCAAAATCCTTTGAGAAACTCTCACCTGCATAAAGTACAGTTGTTGCTGCTGCTGCTTATGAGCCGGACACTCAAGCATTCAAGCACCAGGTTCAATATAATAATAATAATAATAATAATAATAATAATGACAAACCATCTATATTACTTTAAGACACAAGTATCTCCCAATTACTCAATCCCAAACCAAAATAAAATTGGATTACGCTAAACAGACGGGATATGTGTGCTTCCATGAATCAAACTCTCTAGTAAATGAGAGAAATTCTTGGGATTTTGATCTCGATAATTCAGAAAAACAGAGCAGAATGTTTTTTTCATTCACATTTTTCCATATCATTTTGAGATAATAATCTCTCAAATTCAGAAAAACAGTGAATTAATTATGCTTCTGTTGCATTAGACCATATTCCATGGTTAAATGTGTTTTTTTTGGACCTTGTCTTTTTCAGGTGCGAGTCTTCTTTGTCTTGCTGACAGTTTGATGGTATGATGAAAATCGAATTAATCTTTCATTTTTAATGGAAGGATTTATCTGTTTTTTTCTCTGTCTCAACCCAGAAAGAATTTCCCCCCTAACCCTCGCAGAGATAAATGCCACATTCTGCAGTCTCAGTGCCTTTAAAGAGGAAGGAGGAGGAGGAGGAGGAGGAAGAAAGAACAAGAGGAGAAGACAAAGAACACTTTGACGGGTTTTGTTATTGGACAATTATTTCAGGAATGTTGACAGTAAATTCATGTAATTATAACTATTTTTACGCAAAGAGCCTTAGAACAATGTGTAGACGATGCTTTGTTCTCCATTGTAATGTTTATTGTATTTTATTTTTATTTTGCAAAATGCAAGGTTATATAAACCCAGATTCTAGGCATAAATCAGGCAAACAGTAAATGTGACTATATGAGGGAAATAATAACTACAAAAAATGATTTGGGTGGAAGGAGGGGTGAGCAAAAATATATAAAACATACTTTATTTATCCCTGAGGGCAACCAGTACAGCAGGAGGGGAGATGTGTAGGCTCGAGACCAAAGACTAAAACAGCCTCTCTGTGATTTCTGATCAAATGTTATTATTTATATTATTTTTATATTATATTTACCATCCACACACTGACACATTTGGAAATGCTACCAATACATCAAAAGCCTTTGCAAAAAGCCTATGCATTTAATGTGAAAGTGTGCCATGCTTACTATGTCTATATTACCAGACATACAAGCAGATACTGACACAGCGCAAAAGAGATTAAATGAGTGACAGACAGAGAAGATAAAGAGTTAGAAACAACGGTGATGGGCAGTACCTGCTCATTGATGGAGCTGTAGTCGTTGGTGGTGGAGACGTCATCTTCCTCCGAGTCAAACAGGCCCTCTTGGTTGTCCAACAGCTCTGCTAAGACTCTGCTGACCGACTCCTGGTCTCGAAGGTCCTCTCCTTCTGTTGACAGACTGCAAACAGGAGAGGAGAGAAGAGTGTGTGGTGTGTGTCGTACACAGTCTCCCATGGGATGTTAAATAATAACAATAAAGTTTGACATAAATAATAAATAGTTGACTCTCTATAATAGGCCTACAATCCTTTATTCTTCTCTCTCAATTTTTGTGTATGCTGTCAATTTAAAAGTTCTTAGAAAGAAGGAACATCAGAATCGGCAGGTCAGACTTTTAAAAAAGAAATTGGTATCGGTCCACCTCTATTGCAAAGGTACAACGATTGTGATTATTAACCACAATTGTCAAATAACCCTGAACAGGAATCTTACTGGAAAATGTCTGGACCGAAGACAGCGGCCAGCGTCCCGATATTCCAGCTCTCCTGCTGAAGTGAAGCCACGCTGGTCAGGAAGCGGCACAGGAAACGCAGCAGGCCGTAGTTGAGCTGGGGAAGCTGCTGCAGCAGGTACTTTAAGTTTCTAAACAGATCCTCTTCATTGCTGTAATCTAGGGACGTAGAAGAGTAGAATACCGGTTATGATTACATGAGTATTAACACTTACAATTACTTCATCGGAAAAAGACTGTTAATAATCATCATCACTGTTGGAACTTGTACACTTTATACATGTTGCACTCAATGTTGCTACAACGCTCCTTTTCATCACTGTATCTGGAGATACTGTGGAATGAATAATGGGTTATCAAGTCCTCTCTGTTCCTTCACAGTTGACCTTAAAAAAATTTCAGTCAGGAAACTATGCAGACACAGATAAAGATCAATGTACAATCCTCTGGGAGAGGTGAAATAAGGTGAAACAAGAGATGGCAATAGTGAGGAAGATGTAGTAGTTGTGTCATTATAGAATATAATAGAACGAAATATGAATGACATGACATGGAGAGTCCCTGCAACCTCCCCCACTGCTGTAATCTGCATGACAGCAATAGGAACAACCATGATCATGACAAAGGGATTAGAATAGATTATCTATGATAGAAACAGAGGCAAAAGAGGTCAGGGCAGAGAGGCGGCACGTAAACGGAAATGGAGGCATCTTAAAATCAATAAACAACAAATAACATGTGTGCATGTACCTGCATCACATTTGAATAGTTGTTTTTTAAAAAAATGCTATACAATGTCCAGATATTCACATGATCATGTTTTCCCACATTTTCTGAATATCATGAGTGCAATATCAACACAGCCTTTTCCACTAAAGGGTTGGATTACATTGTTTGAAGTCTATGTTTATGCAATACTCACATGCCCATTTATGTACATATGTGCATTATGTTTTAAGATAGACCGAACACACCATTTAGGTACTTGCAGTACAGTTAACCACCTGGTGTTATGTAAGCATCTTCTTTTGCCAGTTTCTGCTTCATTTAGTGATTCTACCTTTGCACTGTGTAGCTCATATAACTAATGTCTACATGGCCACAGTCATCACACGTTAACGCAGAATCAACTTGTCTGAAAATCCAGAAATGGGAGACAGTGTGCGTTTCGTACATATGGTCGCTTCTCTTTTTGTGCCTTGAAAATTAGGTAAGCCTAGGCACTAAGCAGGACATTTGTAAGACCATCACGGTCCACACTGGGATACGGGAAGAGGAGAAAAAAGCACAAAAGGATAGCAAAAAAAAAAAAAAAGGCTACATTTTTCATCAACAAGCAAAAATAACGTCATGAACTGACGTCAAAATATAAAAAAAGAAAACATGAAAATAGTATAAAAAGAGAAAGGGAGGGTGAGTGGAGGAATGCATTGATACGTGGGTGAAGCAGTCCGTGTCAGTGTCACACACCTTGGTGTAGCTGTAGAATGTGCCCCTGTATCGCCGTTGGGATAACCGGCTCAGGAAGCTCCTGCAGGAAGAGCCGGAGCAAACTGACCGCTGACGCTAGGTCCGCCTCCTTCTCTAGCTCCACCTCCTCACCACTGTCATAACGCTGGCGCAGCCAATCCACACGCTCTGCATTTCCATTAACAAGGAAGAGCCCCTCCAGGTCCAGGTGACCTGATGACACATACAGCAACAGTTACTTATCCTGAAGACATACTGCATATCATCAGATAATTTATAGCTTTTTGAGATTTTCTGAGCTTGGTTTGGCTCATTTGTAAACCACCTAGCCTCCAGGAACAAGTATTAGAGAGAAAAGCTAGGAATTTGTGATTACATACATGATTAATACCAGTGGGGTTGAGTTATGTGATATCAGTGTACAATGTGAGCTCTGACTTTTCATTCACTAGGATAATAGTAAAGACATCCATAAATATTCAGTTGATCCGATTGACCTCATGTCCATAAAAGGTGCTAACAAGAACAATTATTTACATCTTGCTTTTTTTTTTCTTGTTTTTGGAAAACTGTAGGAATAGTTTAGGCAAAGAATAAACCGGTAACTTATTCAGTCTAGAAATGCATACTTGAATTATAGACTCAGCTCACACACAGTCAACATAAGAATAGTAGGATCTGTGTGTGTATACAAATGCGTCTGAACCCTCCCTCAACAGTATGAAAAAATAGAGGCATGACCATACTGATCATTCCTCTATGTGACAAGTGTTGAGTGTGCGTGACTAAATGGACAAACCGATAGCATCAGCAAGTCCCATCAGGGCTTCAGCCAGTTTTATAACATAGTTTTTATGTTACATCATGTTTTTCCTCCTTTACATAATAAGCTATCTGTTCTTGATCTTGTATAATTTCATGTTCTTATTATGTACTCCGTCACATGAATCCAACAGCAATGCATTTTCTGCAGCTACAACTACTACAGCTGGTAGCTACTATAACAACTACTGGTCGGATTTGCACAAATAAAAATCAAGTTGATGTTCCATTAACTCTCAAAGCTATTCTTGGCTTGCTTTAGTCCTGAGAAATGCTTCATGCAAACAATGGAGAAAATGTACTACAGTGTGAAGAAAAAACAATCTGTCAAATTGTCAAATTACAATGCTGATTGGTCTGTTTGGGTGTATTTTCCAGTGGAGCTTTAATGAGTTCAGTTTGCTTTGCTTTTGTAGAGCAATCCAAACATGTCTAAAATGTAAAAGTGTTTCTGCCTGTTCTGAACTGCCTACTACTCCAAGGCTGGGCAAAAAGTCTGCAGAGAAAGGGAGGGGCGAGATGTGATGAATTGTACAAATGGGGATAACGAAGCGCACTCTCGGACAGTCTACCCCCTGAAGGAATTCATGCTTTTACACTTGGATGAAAAGGAAGAACTTGAAAGAGAAGTTTGTTGTCTGCATACTTTCTCTCCTCCGAACACCTGCTAATCGCTGCATGGAGGATGCACACTTGTCAAGATTCGGAAAGTAACAAGAATTCCCAGACAAACAGCTATTTGAAAATCTAACAAGCACTTAGCTTGAAGCTTGTTGCAGCTTAAGCGGCGGGCCTTGAGTAATGGTTTCTTCTCCAATTCCCACGCAGTGATCTTACTTTTCGCTAATCCTGTCGCATTCCAGATCATTATTTGTTGTGATGGCTATCGCAGAAGTCCCACCCGAAGGAGGTTGAAACGCAATAGGCAGAGCTTCAAGACGTTTAAATGTTAATGTTGTGGCTTTTCCGATTATGAAACTACTTCCTAGTGATTCCTCCCGACTCCAGGCAACAAAATGTCCTGTGGGACCGATTTCCATTTTACAACTTCACAAAATAGCGCACATGCAGAACAGCATTCAGTGACCAGTGCAGCTAAATAAATCCAATCAGATACCTTTTAACATCGCAATGTCATGAACATAGCTGATTTCATCACCATATTGTTTATTAAACGATTGATCAGCCCTATTTAACACTCTTAAATATCTACCATAGCAGTTGTTCCCGGTTTGAATTGTATGAGCAATTTAATCCGGCACAGATTTGGTCCGACACACCTTCAAGTGATTTCTATTCAAAATCTCTGTCTAACATCAGATTTCCTTTTTTACTTCATATTTTCAACACACTGCTCTTACCAAAACCTGAGACATCACACACAAATCGAATAAGAGAGATTAAGGCCTTTTCACTGGCTGAATAACTTCTGGACTGGCCGCACCACTCTAATTAAAGCGCCAGCAGAGGCCCAGGAGGATTAAAGACTTATTACATAACCTCATATGGTCGAGCCCCCCCCCCCCCGGGTCACAAAGACCTGCTCCGCCGGTCACTTGAGGGGGATTGAGGTGAAGCTTCATTCCGATAGTTTAAAAAAAAAAAAAAAGATATGCGTTGACTTGACATTAATAACAAGAAAATGTCTTTTGTGACTGACAGTGCTCACACCACGATAAAAGACTGAGAAAGGAAAGTAGAAACGGAAGCTTTTTCTATTGTTTAACTTATTATGATTGCATCTTCTCTTGATGTTCTGATGAGGTTTCACAACCGTTCGACCTAATTAAAATGCTTATCCAACACACTTGTAATACTTTCTATATTATGTAGATATATCCAGGGTCTTGTAATCTTTAAATATGAACATTAACACATCGATTCTCAGGATACTTCCCTTTATTTTGTAATTATTGCCAATCATTTATTGACTTTTCAACGTTTCCTTCATTTCATGTCTGGCATAAAGTAACTCAATTCTACAAATAGATGCTTACATGCATAGGCAGTTTTGCACAAACGAGAGATGATGAGATTTAGGGAAACAAGTTAAACAAATCCAAATGACTCAATTTCTCCATTTCTCCAGGGTTTACCCCAACAATGCATCCTTAGCACAAAGAGGATTGACTGGTTCTGTGTCTGGCTGAGGGCTATAAAGTGTTATGTAACATTAACATTAGCAGCCAAATGCAGATACATTCTGGCTGTGGCTGGTGGGTTTAAAAACTTAAATTTGGCTCTAAAAGTCACAGTTTTTTTTGTTTTTATCCCTCTCAGCCTCCAAAGCAAGACGTCTGAACTGCCCACCTGCTCTTATAAAGACAGTGACATAAGACTGAAGTTCCTGCTCTGTGAGGCTTGAAGAGAAATGTTCCGGGGGGATGTGGGAACGGCCCCGGGCCAGGACTTTGGTAGGTTCCTCTCATCACTGCTAAGCTCTTCTGTTTTCACAAGTTGACAGAACTGTTATGTAATGAAGAAGGAAGCGGACCATGGATCAGTCCGCCGGTGCATTCAGAGTTCATTTTATCACATAAACTGGATCTCCACTAACGACATATTTGGTTTATCGGGATGCAAGAGCAGTCAACAGCAGCAGGGCGTGCTTGGGATACCGAAACATTTCACAAGGCAATCAGATGTAACTGAGCGCTCAGGAGAAATGAGAGAAACACGTAATATTTCTTCATTGTTATATTGTTTCTTCATCAAATGTTCACTTTGAACAAAAGTTTAGATGAATGAAACATAATCCAGTGTTACTATAATGCAGTAAATTAAACAGTGGGTAAATTAAACAAGACAATGTAAGCTGTTGATACCTGGAGGTGTAGGTGCATGTTAACACAGTACTAAACAAGAGCATAAAAATGTTAAAGATCTGCTTTAGTCACAAGCAAAGGCAGAATTCTGCTGGCCTAAAGAAACATATTAAATTCTATCACAAAAGATTTTGAGTTATTAGACTTCGAGGATTCTTGTAGAACCATTCTGCTTCTATTTTGTAATCTAAAAGTACGAGATGTTTTATTAAAAGTGTAGCCACTAGCCAAAGATGCCTAGTTAAAATAACAATGGTGTTCCATTCAGTATTTGGTAAATTACTGTGTGTATGTTAGATGCTTTTTGTTCTTATTTTGAGAGTTTTCAGTTGACAATTCCTTTACTGTTGATTGTTCGGTTATATTTAAGAAGTAAAAGGAAGAAGATTATAACACTCAATTGACTCAAACACATTTAGTCAAATGTCTGCAAACAAATGCATCACCACAAACATGTGGGTGTGTATGAGTCATGTGACACACCATTTTTATTTGTTTATCAGGCATTTAAATTGACTGAAATTGTTGCATTGGCGTCATCTGCATTGGTTGATGTTTTAGGTTCGTGAATATTGATTTGATAAAAATAACTCCCATATAAATCACATATTCGATGTGAAATGATGAGAAACAAAGATCTGTAACCCAAAAGTAAAAAAATAAAAAGTCCATGTTTACCTGAATTTTAATGAGCATCACTGTGTCTATGAGTGTGTGTGTGTGTGTGTGAGTGTGTGAGTGTGTGTGTGCGTGTCACTCACCATGCTCCTCGATGTAGTCGACGATGTGTTTCACCAGTGCAGGAACCTCATGGCCACTGATTGCGTGTGTGCGCGTCACCTCCTCCAAAGGAACGCCAAAAACACGCGTGGTGCTGGCTGAGCTCCCGCCCTCGTTGCCTGGCAACGGAGACACGCTCTTCCTCATTGCCGCCTCCTCCTCACCACAACCCCGCCAAGACCTCACGTCTTTAGAAGAAAAAGAAAAACAGAAGGAGGGATATTAGACAATGAAGCCATTTACTTAACCATTACTTTTGACCTTCAGTCACATGCACGCTGCCAAAGAGTGGGGAAAAAGTCCAAGTAGATAAAAAGAAAAGTTGCTCTGCTACTCACAAACAAATAAAATGAGCACCGCCAAAAATGCAGGCTGGTTTTACACATTGTTACATGTTTGTGAACCTCCCCTCCTGACACTTAACCAAGAAAGAAGAGGAAGAGGAGGGGGAAGGGGACAACAAACAGCAGCTAAAGGCCACTGGCCATCAAAGGCGTTTACACCTGGTTATTTAGGGGGGAGGAAGAACAGGTGGAGGTGGAGAAGAGCAAGAATACATGTTAAAGTTATTCCTGTGTCTGGGACTAGGGAAAGTCTATGACCGCTGCATACATGTATGACCAATCGGTGTTTCTAAAACAGTGAATGTAAACCAACGAGAACGAGCCCTAATGACATGCGTGTATTCAAAGGACCAGTGTGTGGGTGGACAAGATTCATTTTACAGGATTGTACCTGCATTTGGGAAGCCATAGCAGGAAGAGAAGGAGACAGATTGAAGGTTTTAGGTAAAGATTATGAAGCAGGTGTCCTGTCTATGTTAAATGAATGGGTGGCTAAGGTAGCACACCAGGATTTCCCCCTGCGTTAAGTTGTATTGCATCAACCTCTTACAACTATTTACTCTCAGAGATGTTTTAAATTAAGCGCGATTCACTGTGGGTGAAAGTCAGTTGTTTTTACACTTTTTTAGTTACATAATCATCATTTAAAAAAGGCCATTACTTCAATTAAATTCCCATCTCTACAGTATTTGTCGTGTCCTCTGTCATCATTACTCTTTAGTTTCCATGCAAAGGCGATGCTGTGAGTGCCTGAGTCAGACAATGGGATGGAAATCGATGCAAAGCGAGCAAGAATGTGCAACAATAATTTGTGTTTAAAGTTTGACTTTGATGATGGTTGTTTGGGGAGTAATCTGTCTACCCACCAGGGGAGGAGGAACTTCACCAAATGTTTACCAGAAAATGCAATCTAATATTTGCACTTACAACAACCAATGAGCTGAATTAGTTGGTATTTTGTGGCCAAATTTAGCAAATAGGCCTTGAATACATCTGATGTAGAGCTCGAGATTTATCATTTTATCATCAAGTTTTGAAAGGTGAACATTGTACCCAGGAAAAAACAACATTCCCTGGCAGATTATTTATCATTTGTAGCGACTGAATATTAATTCTGAGAGTTGACCGAGGGACACGATGACACTCTTTACTGTTTTCTTGTCAATAAGCGCTCTGTATGCCAGAGTCCGTTCTACTGACGTTTGTTCAAAGATTCTTTCCTCAAGAAAGAAGCAACACTGCGTATCATTTTAAGAATATGAAAATGGTGGACTGGGTGTGATTTTTTTTGCTGCTTTAAAAAAGGCCAACAGAGTTCTAAATCCTTCTCTAGGAAATCTATCTGACTGCATCTTGTCACTTTCAAACAGGTAGTGAGAAGCTAATTAGGAAGTGTTCAAAGGTGACTGACAGATTCTGGCCTGCAGTAGAACATTTACAAGAAGAAAGCGCTCAGAATTCCGACCTCGAGGATTTCAGCCTGCAAAATTGCTTCCTTACAGCATTTTTGTACAGATTACATAACAATCACTTTTTTAATAACTGCCTGTATTAGAGTGTACGTGTTATTCTGTGCAAGGAGGAGGAAGTGGGAACTTTTAGGATAAAGAGACAATACAGTTAGAGTTTGACATGGTGGACAGGGTTACAGCTTTTCAGTTCCTAAAGTCAAATGAAAAAGTCTTCAAAAGTGAGTAGTATAATATAAAGTATATAATATAAAATTTGTGTGTGTGTGTGTGTGTGTGTGTGTGTGTGTGTGTGTGTGTGTGT
>CALSBV010000271.1:570096-604572 GCA_943590825.1 Bovichtus diacanthus
GTGTGTGTGTGTGTGTGTGTGTGTGTGTGTGTGTGTGTGTGTGTGTGAACTCACCGTGTAGCAGTGAAAGTGTGTCCAATCCTCGCCTCCCCTAGCCAGTGAACCACCAAACCATCTATGGCTGCTTCAGGTTGTGGCAGAAGATGAGCCGGTAGTTCCTCATTGACGGACCGCTAATCCCTCTTGCAGGATTCTCTAATAGCTACACTGAGGAGAGACAGAGAGAGAGAAAGGGAAGAGGGGCAAGGAACAAAAGAAAAGGAGATAGTGGAGATAAGGAAAGAAAAGGCGAGGGTGGAGACAGAGTTGGGGCGGGGAGAAAAAGATGGAATCTGTTAGTGAACAATCCCTGATATGTTTACAAATATCTGATTAGTTAGTACTTTCGATTGTAATATAATGCAGTATTACAGCTGTACCATATCTAACGCTTTTACATGTTCTGTTCTTAACACCTGTTGTCAAGTGTTTGCAAGAAAAACTATTCTGCTCATGCACATGATATCAACACAGCAATGATAATAATTAATAATAACTAATCACAGAAACACAATAAAAAAAATTTCACAAATTGGACACAGATGTGCAATGAGACCCAAAATGATGGCAAATGATTGCACAAAAAAAATAAAGCTAATGCATCTCCTCACAGAATGAGCATTCTCAACCTTTTTATTCTAACATAATGAAGTTATGATAAGACAAAATTTAGTAGCAAAACATGCAGTTGGCCAAACATTGACTGAGCAGCCATATTTTAATTTCTTATGTTTGTTTTCCGCACTCCAGTCTTTTTCTCCATTTTCTAAACTCCTTCTTTTCCTTGTCACCTTCCTTCCTTTCTTTCATAGTCTTCTTCTCTACAATAAACTGATACCGGTTAGGCTAGAAAGCTGTGCCTCTGTGTGTGTGCCTCTGTGTGTGTGTGTGTGTGTGTGTGTGTGTGTGTGTGTGTGTGTGTCCTGCATGTCCGTACATGCCCATGTGAATGTGAGAAAACTGTCACTTTGAATCTGTCTATGTTAGGTGTGTTAATTGCTCCCATTAGTATGCAAGTGTGTAAGCATGTTTTACGGTTGCTACTATACATGTCAATCTGTATGTGTGTACTTGATGAGGCTGTCAAAAGTGTGTGCGTGTATGTTAGAGTATATGCGAGATGAGATGAAAGGGGGAATGACTGTTGGTGTGTCATGGTCTGCATGAAGAGAGAAACAATCCTTTTCGATTTAGCTGGTCTATATGGGAGTATGGCTATGTGGTAAAATATTGAAAACAAGTGACAGTTCTACTTCTGAGAGCGTTATGGAGTCAGGAAGACACTGAAAAATACAAGAGATGGAGAAGGCAAGAGTAAATGAGATGCAGTGAGGAAGAACGAAAAAAACATTTGCTAGAGATATAAAATCATTTTGGTTTAGTTCTTAAATATGAAGACATTTAAAAACTTGAAATTGTTGAAAGCTTTAAAGTAGTGTCCACAACAAAAAAATCTATTAGTTGAATGAATAAGTGTTCACACATTCACACTGTCCGAGTGTTGCACCTGGACAAAGCAGTGTGATTATTACCTTTTTTGGGAGACATTAATTGACTACTTGTGCATTTTGTGTTACATCACTGTCAGATCCAAACATCATTTGTTTTAAACTTCAAAAGGAGAGGTTTGATTCAAAAGGATTTGATGCTTAATCAAATTCTATAAAATGCTATCCAACCCCAACCCTGCTTACAGTAGTTTGATTTAAAAATTTTTACTTTAATTTGTCAAAAACATTGCAGCCAGCAGTGCTCATTACGGTTCAACAACAGACAAACATTTATTTCAGCTTGTTTGTCAAAATATTCGTTTAAATTTGAGGTATTCTTTTAACAAATCACTTAATAAAAATCAATCAATCAAATTGTATTTATATATTCCAATATCACAAATGACAAATTTGCCTCAGGGGGGTTAATAATCTGACCTGCCTCTTCATTTTTCGGTTGAACCAAAACTATTAGAGCAAGCTTCACTTCGCTTCCACCTTCAAGCTACAAGATACTTTGAGAGGTTGACTTATAAATGTGTATGACTCAGTGGTAAACAAACAATATGCCAGGAGCAGAAAGGATAGACCTTTCTGCCAACATGGAGGAAGCTTTCACTTAAGCCGAGTCATAGCATTCATAGCTAACGGAGCTTCTTTTTGGTGTGATTCACATTCATCAGGGCTGACGAACAATGTATGAAACTCACTGCTACGTCCACTAGTCCGCACTACCTGGTCACAATATAGTTCCCACCACCGTAGATTTCTAATACAGCTGCAACGATTAGTTGATCGACAGATTGAACTTTTAAAAATCGATTAATCTACCATCGCAGAAATGGCAGAAGATGCTGTTTTTACGCAAACCAAATATTTAGGTTTCCTGCTTTTCTCTGTATTAGGTCATATTAAACTGAATATCTTTGGGTTTTGGACGACAAAACAAGACATTTAAAGACATCACCATCTAATCACCTAGACTTGAAAGAAACTGGGATGGACATGTTTCACTATTTTCTGACAATTTATAGACCAAACAAATTAATCATTTAATCTAAACAGATAACTGGCAGATTAATCAATAATGAAAATAATCGTTAGTTGCAGCCCTAACAGCGAACAGATATTGCTTAGCACGGTGTGTCACGTATGAACTCAATTTAATCTGAGCAGTATTTTACCTGGCTGATTTTGTTATAATACATTTTCCTCTTGTGCCATGTTCCCCTTTTAGGGACTAATAAGGTAAATCTTTTTTAGTGATTACCTGATAAATGTTAAGATCGATATGGCCTCTTACTGAACTCAAGAAAGAGTATTTTCAACCTCAAAACCTTTATTTGTTGCTGGCTAAAGAGCTGAACTTCATTTTCCCAAGTTTTCTTATTACTCAGGCTTATTAAACAGGGGTTTCAGGAGTCTTACGTTTGCTTATAAAGATTGCCGAGTCCTCTAAAGCCATTCCTCAGCCTCTACTCTTTCCAAAACCAACTGAACTGGCACTATTCTTGCATTGGTCAGGGCCCTTACTATTGAAACCAAAACTGGTACCACAAACCGGATAGTGTTGTTCTCGGCTAATTGAATGGATATGAAAACAATATGCATAATGTTGACAATTGTACAATGATTATTAAGGCCAAAAAGGGGCTTAAATAGCACAGTACCATAGTGCATACACCTTTTTAAGTAAGGGTGGTCCTGTTACTGTCAGGCTCAACACACTTGAGCTGTAACAGACATATGAGGACAATGACACTCGGAGATTAAGGAACTCAATGTTCCCAAAGCAGCACCTTGTCTTCCATGAAAACTGACCCTAAAAAGGCCTCTGTGGTAAGGATTTTGTCAGTAATGGAACAGTCTAGAATAGCTTTGTCTGTGTTTCTTTCTGTCTGTCTGTGTGTCTTAATCCCAGATATCATGCTTGACAACCTCCTGCTCAACAATGAGGCACATTGTTAGAAGGGAAACAGAGAAAGTTAAGGCGGTGCACTAAGAGAGAGAAAGAAAAGGTAAGTGAGAAGAGAAAACTAAAAGACCAATAGGGAAAAGGGCCAACAGAGAAAGTGAGAAGACAGAAAAGTATATAAGGGGAGAAACAACTCAAGAAAAGACTGTTAAGATAGTATCAGCACTGTGTGTAAAAGGGCCAGCAAACCCCATTCGTTTCTGGTAGATTCCTCTGCACCGTGGAAAGGGTAATTCTACCGTTTACATAGCAATTGTCAAAAGCAAATTAACAGCCCCATGATAATTTTCCAGAGTTGTAAAATCTTTCCTCATAGTATTATAAACCGCTATGCTGTTCCTTGGCATCTGATAAGCCTTGAAACTCATAGATCTACTACTCAAAGCTTTTTTTTGTCTCACTGGTAGCCAAAGCAATACGCCTACACTTACTTTTCTCTTAACACAGTGTTGTTTCTGGTCTAAACCTGCTGAAAGCATTCCTGATGCTGAAAAGTGTCAAACTACTGATTTTCTACACGTAACAAAGACACTACAGGTGTGCATGCTTCTTCACAGTCTTGAGTTAAATGCGTTGTTTCATCCTGAAGTAGTCTACGACAACAAAGTTAAAGACTAAGTTAATATTTTAATATGAGAAAATCATCTATTTGACTAAGGACCGAAGGACACAGAAGAAACACAGCGTCTGGTATAGCAACAGACCTATTTGGAAATCTGTACCCTGATTCACAGTTTGTTTTCAATAACGGCTCAAACGCAGTACTGGCAGCAGTTAATTTAAATGAGCCTGCTGTATATCAGATTTCAGTTTGTTTCTAAAAACGGCACCTGCACACATCCTGAGATAAAGCACTCTGCAGGGTGGCAGCAGTTAAAGCAAATGTCCTTTAACAGAAAGGCCACAGGTTCAATATCTACAATACTGTTTGAGCCTGTGAAGTTTTCTTTAGGGAGACATTTAATCCGACTACTGGATCAGTCATTTTGAGTTCCTGCGCTAAATGACCCTAACATTAAAGCAACAGAACAAGCAGGTTTAAGGAAGATAAGATAAACAGACTCTTCACTAAAAACTGGTGCAAAATTATCCACAAAAACATAACCTGATGACCTAAATAATAGAAGTTCAACTGAAAGATCCCTTTCCTGATACATTTAATATTAATTATTGAAATAACCATTGCAGAAGTAAGTGAAAAACCTGTGCAATCACAAATTGTATATGCATTACATATGAAAACAAAAAACCTGAGATATGCCAAATAGCCTCGGTACTATCAAAAACAAAAGTGCACAACCAAAAAAAAAGATGTTATAAATAAATTAGCCAATTTCCTCCAACTTGCGTAATGTTGTGAAATCCCCAAATAAAAGTGATCAAAGCAGTTAAACTCTGCATAGTTTATCATCACTGTCCTGGTCAACCAAAACCGTGACAGAGTGAAAGGTCGACAGCAGGAATCCTCTTCAGAAGTTAAGATCGATCAGATTTCTGCGTCAAAGCCTACAATCCCCCAGGGGTGAAAAAAAACAAAAACGAAAAAAAAAACACTAAAAAGGATGGATCAAAGTTTATTACATTTATAAGTTATTAAAACACAAATAGAAAAGAATAACTCACAAACAAACAGATCTCTAGGCTATAGTGAGTCTAGTCTGTTTACTTACATCTTAAAACAAGCAGACCATCACCTCTGAGCAACAGAGAGGAACCCACTGACCTCCGGCATGAATCTCCACACAACAATCAGGCACAGAACCAAAGTCTTGTATTTCTGTGTTGACTGTGTTGAGTTATTGGCTTCCATTATTCACACATATATCCTGTGACTCTGACACAACGAAAAACTTCCTTGTACTCACTGGTATGACCGGTCAAATCCAAACAATGACACACCTTTATTTAAAAAAAAAAAAAAAAAAAAAAAAAAAACAGTGTGGAGAGGTTGTGAGTTGTCACAAATGGAATGAAAACAATATGCCACACTGTGTCCCAAACATAAACCTGCTAAAGAGTATCTGAAAAATACACATATACACCATATGGACTCGAATATAAGAATCTTTTTTTGTCTGGAAATTACAGGGATGCAAAACATTCTGTTTGGATGGCAAGAGCGCCGGTGCTACTCACGCTCCTACAGGGAGCTCAAAAACAGTCTGAAAAATGCTAACTGCTGATGAAAATAAAATGTTGACCGTTTCCAAGAGTCTGACCGGAGAGAGTGAGAGACAAGCTACACAAATGTGTGATTTCAATTCTGCTTGAACAGAAGAATTTCACTTTTCTTCTACGAGAAAAAAAAAGTTTCAAGGATGAGAACAGTACTCTCCTTGCATCAATAGTATCTCAGGGAAACTTTCCCAAGATGACTAGTGTGTCGTGTTGTTAAAAATGGAGGTTATCTTATATACAGGACAGTATGGTAAATATAGGTCATTGAACTATGAAACCTGAAAACCTTGAACCCTGTGACACTGTGTAAAAAATAGTGACGTTTAACCTGAAACCTTGAAATTCGCTTAAACACGGGCTACTACTCATCATAATAATGTGTCACCTCATGGGAACAAAGTTAATTTTTAGCTAACATTACATCAGTTGGCCATACAGGATGTTTAACTGCGAGATGCTGAGTAACAGGAAGTCTATAAATAACCTGCTTATTATGAAGCCAGTGTTTTATGTTGAACTAAAGTGTTGTACAACAGTACACAGAGTTGCATAAATCTACTGCACACTACACACTCATAGGTGGGGGTTCAAAGAGAACATTTGCAAATGAAAGACTGCGGTTTAAAGCGCGTAAATACGAGGAGGAAACTAACACGCCCTAAAGTCGACCTAAAACCTGCTTGTGCACATTTTAGGCTGTAAGCCATTAGCACTGAGCCCTCCTGCTTGATTTGAGACATTAAGAGTAAATACACAATATATAGTCAATAACATCAGGAGTCCGAAAGAATGTTCAAGTTGGTCTTTTTAGACAGTGCCCAATAAGAACAAGATGTTTACCTTGATATTGAATTATTTATTTTTTTTATTGTTTTTGTAACTATGAATTTGACTGTGTTTAATGGCTCTTAATCACATCTTCTAATACACATGCATAATGCAGATTCATCTGCAAAAATATGCAGGTCAGCGTTCTCACATCAGCCTTATTCATGCAGTGAAGCTCTTGTTGGCCGTTTTTCTGACACATTTTTTTCATCAGAGTGCTGGGGAGTGCTAGATCCCAGCGTTTTCATCAGAAAAGTCGCTTATCTTAAAAACATATCACCACTCTAACCGCTGTTGCATTATAGATCGCCCCTCATTTTATTAGCTATTTATTATCCATTTGTTTGACATTGTTTTTTCACCACAAGCACCAACCGGAGGATGCTTGCCCTCATACTTTTTTAGGAATTTACTTGTCATTGCTTAATCTGACAGCCGTAGAGCAAACAGGACGCACAGTGGGAGACGGTGCAAAAAGCGATAAAAGCACAATATTTATCAGCAACATTCAAAAAAAAAAAAAACGCTAGCGCTCAGAAAAAGATGCTATGTTGGTGCACGCCCTAGTGCAATAACATAAAGTCAAATTAAGGGAATGAATACAGGGAGCTACACACTCACTTAATACAGCTACTTATTATTTTATTATTTCATGGAAATAATTCAGTAATATTTAAAAATGTATTCAGCCATTTAGTCATTTGAGGTCAGGAATTGGTACAAGAAACCAAGCTACTAATTAGTGCTCAGTAAATTATTAATTTGAGTGCAGAATTACTTTTACTTTTGTTCCCCTCCAGGCTTTGTAGGACATAGTGGGTCAGCATTTGCTTACACTTTTGAAATCATGGTTCTGTGTGTTACAGGCAGATACCAGCAGGTCAAGTGAGGCTGGGGGGCACGGATGCAGACGGATGAAAGGAAAAATTAAAGGAGGAGGCAGCGTTATGGAGAATAAAAGAGCATTGTAAAGAGAATGGCAGAGGAAGATTTGAGGATAGAAAGCAACGGGGAGAACAGAAGTGACAGGGGACAAAAAAAAAAAAAAAAAAAGAACGAGTATTTGAGGTAAAGAGAGGCAGTAAAGCCAGCGTTTGCCCTTGAATCAGTAGCAGCAGCTCACTGCCCGAGCCTAGTTAAGCTGTTCCTTTCCAGGCAAGCCCCGTCAGTGATAAATTAATAAGCACGTCTTCGGGGGACATGCATGGGCTTTTTCAGCCTGTTATCTCTTACTCTGACCAAACTAGCAGGATCTCCCCGTTATTTATTTGAAAGATTTAGGGATTGTCCAACAAAAATAATTATGCTTTTTAAAGACTTATTTTTATATTATATTGGGTAATGATAAATGGCACCTATAATGCTTTTATTTAGAATTTTCTTCAACTGTATTTTCTTTGAAGCCTGAGGATCTGATCAATATGCCTGCTCGAAGGGATGAACAGATCTAATGCGTGTTTCATGTATAATCCAGCGTACCAGTTTTGATTTTGAGAGCTGAAATAACAAACTGATTTACAAAAAAAAAATTGTCAATCATTTTAATAATGAAGTCAATCATTATTTAAGGCATTTTTCATGCAAACATGTCAAACGTTGAGTTTCCTGGTTCTTAAAAAAGGTAAAGATGTGGTGCTTTTCTTTGTTTTCTATTACAGGAAATTGAATACATTTGGCTTTTGGACACTCGGTCAGACGGAGAAAAAAAAGGAAACTTACTATTTGTAAGATTGTAATGGCCATTTTTCCATGTTTTCTGATATCTTATTGACCAAACAATTAATTAATTTATCAAGAAAATAATCTGCAGACTAGTTGATTGTTGCATACAAACTTCTCTATTTTTGAACCTATATTGTGTATTAATCTAAAAAAAAGATGCCTACGCTCTAAGAAGTAACACCACGCTTCTTATGCATACTGTAGAGTTTCACCCCAGTGCAACCACAAGCTTCTGCAGCAAGCGGTTAATTGCCACAGTGCACTTCCACTGCCAGGGTTAAGTGCCCTGCCCTGCGTGTGCTGAAGGTGGAGGGAGTTTCTCTGGACTAGTGATCTACTAGTCTCAGGCCTGCCTCACTGCACTCCAAGTTATCATAGTTTCATGTCACTCTCCACCTCGTTTCACAGAAGGGCTGTCATGCCGTACAAGTGCTCTAAAGGGAAAACAGTAAAATAAGATTAAAATAACATTCTTTGCTGGCGTGAGGAGCTGTGACACTGCAAAAAAGAAAGAAAGAAGCTTGAACGCCTACAGTGGAAACAACTGCAGCTCTGTGTTGGCAACAGTGGGAGTGGAGCATTTTGTTCGGGACATTTGCATGAAGTTTGCTTGGCTGCCATCTGGGTGAACAGTCACGCAGGTTCTTCATTTTATGTGTTTCTCTACTCTTCCAAACAATCAATGAATGCCAAAGGAAAAGTTTTATAATCACAACTGCGCTTCACATAAAACCCCTTGTAAAAATGTCTGTTTGCACTATTTGCCAAAGTGTTTAGTCTCTAAGTAATCTAACCCGTGTCTTGTGTGAATACCACTGTGGATATTGAAAATACAAGAACTGTAAGCATGCATTATATACATCCACTGCAGCCTTGTTATCATGAGTATCTGTCTTGAATCTTTTTTAAGATAAAGAGATTTTTCTTTATATGTGCTGTACTGTTCTATGTATAATCATTTCTGTTGGCCCTTCAGTTTACGTTCAACAGCAAAATTGTGTCCCTAGCACTCGTACAGATTTATGCTTACTGGCTTACAGAGGTAATAAATCCAGGTTTTCTCAAACAACAAAGTTTGTGGGTGTCAAAAAATAAACATGTGTCAAATGATATATAATGAAAATACTATAAATAGGGGCTTCATTCAATCAACTTTCGCTTCTCCCTTTTGTTTTACAGAGCCGTTATTGACATTTTTAACACCCGGGCTCACACTGAATGTGTTGAATGCATTATCTGTGCATAAATTAGTGATCCCCTGTGTCATTTACTTCCTCTATGTCATGTCTTATTTTAGATTACGACGTTGATGTCTATTGTGTTGCGGTACATTTTTTTGGAAAACAGTTAATGGAAAAAATGTGTCTGTTTTGGCTAATTCAGCTAAATAAATACAAATCAAACCAGCGTACGTCATCACATTCATGCAAAAATCCTTTCCAATATAATATGACCATAAAGTAATCATTCACATTGATTTACAACATTGGTCTAATACAACCTGAGATGTTGAAAAGAACAGTTACTACACTATTAACAGTTTCGCAAAATCTCTCAATATAAAATAAAAAAAATATATAAAAAAAGAATATGCGATCATACCGCCCGCATGAATATATTCATTTAAAAAAAGGAATAAAAGTGGATTGTTCTGTCGCAGATGAATAAAGCTGTATTTATTCTAAACTCACTTTTTTTTTTCTTACTGGCTGTGTGCTGTTTCTGTGAGGCACTCTGATGAAACCTCTCACCAATGAACATTTGATAATCACCCATGGACAGACAATTTAATGCATTTATTTATATGTAGGGACGTAACACTGCGGTCAGCTGAGGATCTAGGGTAATGAGACTTTGAGGTTCGACTATGACAGTTAATTGTTCTTTATTTCTCATTCGCCATAAAATGTGCACAAAGCGTTTCACTGGGATTTACAACACATAACTAAAATTCATCACAGCTTTAGCGGAGTTTACGGAGACACAGGGCCCAGCCTCATCTGAGAAATGACATTGAGCTTTATTGATTTAGTATTGATCTGTATCACCTCACTCTCTTGCTTCATCTCACACTGATAGAAATTTCCAGAACACAGCTCACCAAAATACCAGCCAGTATGCTTCTGCCTTTGCTGCAATAACAAAAAAAAAAAAAAAAAAAGATCCCTCTCCATCTGTTGTCTTTATATTCTGTACATGCCTGACAGCTCCATGAAAGCCGTGACGGTGCAACATGGAGGTGAGACTAGGAAGTGAGACTACAGCGAATCAATGAGGAAATCCCGAGCCTATTGTTAAAGATCGTTGAATAAACGGTCTTTTCTCTATTATACGAGGGTTGAATGAGACTCAATTAACACAGAACAAATAGCTTACACAGGATAGTACGAGTCTTGTCATTTCCATCTGTGCCTGTGTGTAAACAATAGATCAAAACACCGGCTGTGAGAGCATGCTGACACATGAGCAGACAGAAGAGCATGCAAACAGTGGCCAGGCAGACTCGAAGGATCGTCTCACACAGTGTAAAGGAAGTGACGGGTTACTTATGCTTTTTGTAGCTTTTTTTTCTCTTCTGTTGCTTATTTTAATATTTTAGTTTATTTTTAAATCTTGTTTAATAGAAATGTACCAGATTTTTATTACTATGATTATAAAAGGCAATGGTCGGATACATGGGGATGTTTTAGGTCAATCTAGGCGGTACTGTGCCTATTCAAAACGAGGGCAGACAAATGAGCGGATATCTTTAAACGGACTTGCTGCTAAGTCGCTGCTCTGTGGCCAAGAGTCAAATGATATTTTCCAAATGCAGCATAAACTGTAAAAGCTCTTGAAAATATCTGTTAGATTTACTTCCCTCTTTCACAACAGGAACAAAAACCAAAACCCGCAAAATACATGTGAAAGTCCATGTAAATAAACGCTTTTTTTTTTTTTTTTTTTAAATGACAGAAGGCCTTGAAATAATCCAATATTACCAGACTTGCAGTGATAATATGATAATATATCGGTATGAGACACACATCATTCTAAAGACATGACCCTACTGGGTGCTACTTATCTTGCTCACCGACAAAGTATCCAATATTTGGATTTCGCCTAAAAATCCTTTTCAATAATGTAATAATTTAGTATCATTAATCCCTAAATTTCTAGACAAAATATTTAAAGCTTGCTGCAAATAAAACAGTCATATGCAAGCTATAACATACATGAGATCATTTGCCCCAAATGTGTCAATATGAAGTGTCCTGGTATCAAAATTGAATCTTGAAATAAAAGTGGGGGCGTCTTCATTATATTAATTTGTCATGTGCATGCGGTTCTATGAGCTTTCTTCCAGCTAGTTTTTAGAGTAAGACACGACTTGGTTTGCAAAGTTTACATCTCCTGTATTGCTCAGTGTACAATGACGCAGATAAAAGTGCAGTGACTGGACCAATGCAAGTGGACTCGGGGTCTTCTCAACTGTTGACTCGAAACTTTTAGGGGGCAATCCCAGGTCTAACGTGACCTAAATGGCTCCAGAGAAGTGTTGCATGTTTTGTTTGTTTTTTTATCACTGGGTCTGATGCCAGAAAACAGACTTTATAACTTTACTCTTCAACCTAGGCCAAGCAGCATCATACTGCCAAGTCGGAAGCCAGGGAAGCTCAACAAAGGACAAGGTCGAATTAATCTATGAGCTCATGTATTAGAAGAGCGTCAGTCTAACAAGGTGAGCACAGATCACCAAGTACCTTGACCATGATATCTGGCCGGATGGCAGGTAGACTAAAACCAAATTTGGCTTCTGTTTTTTAGGTTGTAAATCTATAAAATAGAATTTAAATACAGCTGAATCAGAAAATGAAATCTCAACCATTAGCTTCAGTGGGAGTATTGCTAAATCCATTAATCAATGGACAGGGTATTAGCTCATGACAATTTGATAATATTATTTATTTTAAAACCATTTATTAACAATAAATAGACATTTATATCGCTATATGTTCTCAAACAGGGTGTGTTCATTTGATTTTAGGCAGGTTCTTTGGATTGTTTTCTTTTGCTCATTTAAAGATATTTTTACACTAAAAAGTGGATCGATTAAACAAAACAAAATGAACAGATTAAGTGATAAAGAAAAAAATAATCGGTTGTTCAGTTAAAAACACTCTGGTACCTGATATATACAGAAACCCAGGTGTAAAGAGATATTAAGTACATGGGAATTTCCGTTCACACTTTAGTTTAACACTTAATCTAATGCAAAACTCTGCCCACCAGAGGAAAAATGGTGCCAAAGGTTACAGACATAAGCTATGACGGTTTGTCATCCTGTATATCCAGTCATGTGACTTTAATCACTGAGCAATCTCTCTTGTGGTCTGACACATTCAGGAGATGCTGTACAGTTAGAGCGCTGCCTTTAAACCCATCGAAGACATGTTCTCACCCCAGATTAAAACAACCCAACCAGCCGCATTTCTCCATCTGCTTCAAGCTGAGGCCTTCTGCTTCTCAAGTCTTTGTTTGGTACGATATAGCACAAAAAATTTCCAATTATACAGCAACTTACAGGCATAATAAAGATTATGTACTTCTGTCTGATATCTACAGCAAAATTAAGAGCTTGTCTCACAAAATCCCCTGCCATTACTTACTGGCATCCTTCTGGCAGGGAGGAGAAGACGTTAATTGAAAAACAATTTATGGATACAATAAACAGATGGTAATGTCTGTTTGGGTAATCCAATTAATTAAATACCTGACAAATCGAGGAATTTCCTTAAATTGGTGCCAAATCCTGTAAATCCAATATTTGCCACATTTTCTGCAAAGACTGAATACATCCATAAAGAATAAAGGAATATCTTTCTAAATGGAAAGGACATAGCAACATCTTTACCGGCTGACAAATCTGTAGAAATCATATTATTGAAACTTCATCTGTGTCAACAACAAAAATACTCAGCTGAGCAAAAATGAACCAAAACTAAAAAATATTTATTATTAATCAAGGATAACCTTGATTTCTGATGAATGCGCCAATTATTTTCTCAATTAACTGATTAATTGGGTCTGTAAAATTTCAGAATAAACACAAAAACTCACATTTGAAAAGCTGTTGCCAGCGAATGAAGGCTATTTTTGCTTGAAAAACAAGAAAGGACTTCAACGATTAATCCTTTATCAAAATAGTTGCTGATTTTCTAATGTTTGTTCTACTCTCATGAAAAAATCCTGGATAGATAAAATAATTATGAATTTTTTTTGGATTTCTCAAACCAAAGTAAGATTTCTATTTTCGACACAAAATATTTTCAGTCTCAATACTCATTTCCTCTGAAAAATTTGTTTAAATTAAATAGTCTTTGGGTAGTGTACATCTACTTATTAAATTCTCCTTTGCAATGTTTTGTGCTACAAATCAAATGCATGTGTTCAATGAGGGATTGAACATTTGTAGAAATTTTAGCAAGTCACATGAATCATTTCCTACATTTTCTGTGGCAAGGCAAATCTTACATCAATCTAACATATTTTAGTCTTCCTACGTCTTAATATATTTAAATTTACATGCATCTGAATGATGAAATACAGTATTTTTTAGTATAGTTATAGCCCGGGACCTGAAAGTAAAATACTCTTGTGTGCTCCTGATATTCGGGAGGAAAGATAACAACACATGAATAAAAGATTTTTTTTTCCTGGAGGAGCTGTTGTTATTTCAGCTGCCTAATGGACAATCTCCATTTACACAATCTTTGGGCCAGGTCAGTGCCACACTGTGGGGAAACTGCCGTGGGCCCATTTTGGCTTAATGTACACCAGAAGATAATGCTCCAAGGCTCCTTGATAGATAATGAGATATTCTCTTTTCCTTTGTAGTCGGCATCATTGTATTTAATTGCACTGCTTTGATTACTTCTTGAAATGACTGTCAGCTTTTTTATTGTGCTCATTGCATCTTATGCTACACATGAGCAGTAGTTAAATGCTTATTCATAAAAGCTAATTATATTTAAACCAATAAAAAGTGAGGTTATGAAACATATTTTCGTACAGGTGTGAACACAGGCAGACGGATTAAATCTGGTGAATTTCTGGCAGTGTGGGTCCAGCTTTAGAGAGATTTGGACCACATTTGGTTTAGCTTGGCCCCCGTCCACAGAGTCTAAAACAACCACTCACTGACCTGGCAACAACAATCCCACACTGCAGGCAGCTGTGTGGTTATGACACTGCTGTGACTGCTGTGTGTGCGGCTGTGCGCGTGTTTTCGTTCCATATAAAAACTACGGGTCGTCTTACGTACACAGTCTTATCTCACACGGCAGGAGGTTGGAGAGTTTTGACACTGCTGGTATGTGCATACGTGAGATCCCGCACATAAAAGGCTACAGGTTCAGCTAAGGTACACTTAATGAGAATGAATGCTAATCATAGCAATGGCTGTCTCAGTGACGGTGCAATTTATTAGCATCGTCACTGAGACGACCCAACATTTAAATGAATGGCTTTAACATAGGCAGTGAATCTGCATCTAGTTACTTTAACAGAAAACACTAACTTGCCAGTTTATTAGTTACACCTAGCGAAAGTTTAAATAAGTAGTTGGTCAATAAGTGGATCTATTTTGATAATTGGTTCATCTTTTCAGTAACTCTTCAAGTAAAAATGACAAATATTTGCCGGTTACAACTTCTCAAGTGTGAGGATTTGCTGCTTTTCTTTGTCAAATGACAGTAAACTCGTTTTGTCGGACAAAACAACTTCAATATGTCATTTTCTGCTCTGGTAAATTAAATATATATATATAAAAAAAAAAAAGATAATATCAAAATATATTTGAGATGAAATGGTTAATCAAGTAATGTATCAGCAGATTTTTCTTTTGCCATTTGTCTTTATTGGAGAGGGCAGTATAGAGGAGCCAGCTGGAATCAGACAGGGGACAGTGCGGTTATGTGGTGTACGCTACCCGAATAACCGACCAATAAGAAACAAATAGGTGCAGCCCTACACCTAGCTTAAACTAATGCAGTTTAATACAACAATCCTGCAGTAAATCTGACCTTAATGTATTTTATGTTTGCGGTGCTGCTGATATGTACAGGACCAAATCTTAAAAATACATTTTAGCATAACACAAGTCAACAGCACCTCACACTGCAATCACCAAAAAGGACCATATAGTTGAATTAACACCTCTGTAAAACAAAAACTGAACAATATAACCTTCATGAAGGGAGAATTTATTGCAGGACAGTTGTATTAGACCGCATTAGTTAAATTGAGTGTATTACACCATCAATCCAGTCTACAGCGGCGGACTCGACTCTAAGATTCTTCCAACATCAGCATCCCTGCAAAGTTGACCTTTACCTTAAATCTGTCTATAGACATATCTGCTGTCTCTTACACAATACCCTGGTTGTTTTGCAAACAGGTTAAACTTTACTGAGCTATAGATTTTGCACAAGCCCTTCAGATAACACCGTAGATCATGTGTAATCCACAAGCTGTAGCTGCAGGTTAAAATTACTTGTTTTGGTTGTTGCTGTTGCTGAGATACTTAAGTCAGGAGACTAAAAACACAGTCCAAAAGAAACCATTCATCACAATGAGCACTATCACCTTTTACATATTAATATATATTCTGGTAACTGCGGTATTACTTCTTTACATTAGGTAAATAAATGGTTCCTGCTCTGTGTACTTTATTTTATTAGCATTTATTTATCCAAGAAGGTCCCATTAAGATACAGAATCCATTCTTTTAGGGAGTCCCATAAGTACATTAATATATTGGTAAATGCATTATCTAATCAGCATGTAGTGCAGAAGCACTAGAGGTTGCTGTAGCAGTAAAGTCTGGCCAGGGCAGTTATTTATAGTACATAATAATAACATAACATAACAAAATAACTTATTTTACTTTAGTGTTGAATGCAGCTTTCTCAGGCTTGTTTTTACATAAACTTAAATATAATACTGGCTTTGTTTTCCTTGTTGCCCCCTTCCCTTTCATATAACTTATGTATTACTTATAATATTTCTGAATTGCATATACTTTTTCAATACGTTTTTAATTCTTATTTGATAAATGTAAAGATGTCATTATAAAAAAAACTGCAATCATCGTTACGTTTGTTGATATTGGTGATACTGTAGGACTGCAGGTTTTATCTCCACTCAAGGGTTAATCGTTTAGTCTACAAAATGGCCAAATTGGTGTCTTTTTATATCTTATTTTGATCAGCTTTATCAATTTACTGTCACCCATAAGAAAGAAAAACAGAAAAGCCACACAAAGTAAAAGCTGGGACAGCTAATATTTCTACTACTTAAAAATGACTTAAACAATTAAAAAACTATCAAAAGAGTTGCAGATTAATTTGACTTTGATGAACTAACCGGTTATTGCTTCAGTTCTACAATGTTGCAAAATCAACTTCACAGGCATTATTGACAGTGATTTATTTTTTAACCTATATTACCCGAATATGAATAGCATGCATGCGAGTATGCACAATAATGTAAGTACCCTACATACTTATGCCAATAGTACACCATTTGGAGTCCAATCCGTCCTAATTCAGGGCAATGGCCGGATACGATTATGCAATGTGCAAAGGATTTCAGAGAGCCCAGAAATTAAAGTCAGCCCGTCAAATCCCTTAAAACGACTCTGCTGACTGAATTATAAAACACACAAAAAAAACCATCACCGGGAAACATGCACAGACAAAATAGGTTAATGGCAAACACTGTCTGCCACAAAACACCAGAACATTCCTGCACAGACAGTTTAATATAACCGAGCTGCTGGAGCTTCTGAGCAAATGATGAAGCTTTCCAGAAACAGTCTGAACATAAAACGAAACTACCGGCTACAGTTCAAAGACTTTCAGACAACAGGAAGTGTGTTATATACGGCTGTGTACAATAACCGTCAAAAAACAAAATCACTCTGAATTGCGTCTCACATCCTTGATGCAGAAGCAAAGACACACAAACACTTACTGTATACGACTACAATATTAAATATCTGCAAAAGTGAAAAAAATAGGAATTATTCAGTTTTGCTTGTGGCGCCTATACACCCTCAAATATTTCATTATTTATGCCAGTTTTTCCCTTTTCTGTCTCCGAGTTAGCTCGCTGTGCCTGCGGAGGAGCTACAGATGTGATGGAACTGCCTCCGTTGCTAGCCGTTAGCCGTTAGCTCCCAATGAACACAAACGAAGCAATAAACGGTTTAACAACCACCATGCACTTCAATTTCAGCTTCTAAACCAAGACACAACTGCAGCATATAAATTCACAAACAACATGTAAGCCATACTTGATAAGAACAGATAGCAGAAAGCGTCAGAAACTGTTAGCTTTAGCTGGCTAGCATATAGCTACTGAGATGCTGGGTGAACTAGAAGAAGCTCCGTTAGCAAGGCGAGCTAATCAGTCGCTCGGGGTACCTTACCAGGTCAAAACAAACAGCACCGCGCACCAAGATGCATTAATTTCTTGCTTGTTTTCTGTAGCCGACGTCTGGAGAGACGGCAACTTCGATGAGATCAAATCAGACGGTGTAGAAATATCGTCGGGAACATAGCAAAGACACTCGAAAATAATGTGGTTCCTGTTTTTTTGCTCGGACTGGCTCGGATGCCCGTTTGCAGGTCGTTGCTTAGCGAGTCTACACACCCTCAAGGGACGAACCTGCCAAATACTGACCCCGCCTCTCTCACTCTGAACACAGCGGGAGACGGCTGCCAAATACTGACCACGCCTCGCAGACGGCAGACATGCAGACGCAGGTGATTTAACACATGAAAACAATGATAATCATTTCTTTTATGCATCTGTGATATATTTCGTTTTTTTGTGTCTCTATTGATGACAGTTTGTCTACGTCACAACTTATGTAGAGAGTAACTAAAAACATGTACTCAAGACCCCTTGTGATGATAAATGGTATCGACATTATGAATGCTAAATGCAACAATAAATATATGTAATATATTATATTAAATAAGTAAAATCACTGCTAGAGGAAAAGCTTTTTGGGACAACAATGTTAAAGATATTGATTGGCAGAGGTTATGGCTATTATCTTAAACATTCTGCATTACCAATAATATTAAAGAAGTGCACATTAACATTTTACACAATATATATTGAACAAATGTATATTTCTGCAAATTCTTAGATATTGAAAATAAATGTAATGTTTGCAATGATGAACCAGAATCTTTAACATTTATTTTACTATTGAATACATTCACTTTCTACTAAATATCTTTGATTTTATGCAACATTTCAGAGGAAAATATTATACTCTGCTAGTGTCAGTTATTTTGCAGAATAAAAATGAGACACTGTCTAAGTACTCAACATTGCACAGGGACCCAGAAACATTTAAATATTACAGTTTGACTGTAATCTAAAAGTCCACTAACCTGCTTCTTCAGATGCTTTCATTTGCATCTCACTGTCTTCATCAGCAGCATGTGGTTACAGCTTAGTGTATCAAGATGTGGTGAAAGGGACATTTCTTCACAGTAAATGCTTTTAGTTTTTAAGGTTGTTGCAGTTCTATACATGATCTAAGTGTATATAAAGGACATGGGGTCATTTTCCTCCTCTGCTGCTTAAACCTTTATTACATTAGTATATTGTTATCCCTGATAATAATAATAATAATAATAATATAGTTAAAGTCACTTTGTCAAATTTAAAAACACTTTGTTTTAGTTTAACTGAAATTTTAAATACTAGCATAAATGTATTTTTCCCATTCATATATAACTTAATATTATTTGTGAAACAATTGTCATGTGTGTACACGTCTATTAAAAGTCTATTCTTTTAAATAAAGATATTATTAATTGTTATTAAATGTACAATTATCATCACTAGGTTTCTTGATATTGTCAGTTTTATTGACAGTGACTTTGGCCCCCGGGAAATTTTTATAAGGATTTGTTTGGCCTACATTGCTCAATATGTCCACGTATGTACAATATGTATATGTGAATTAGTGTCTTTCTGTATATGCAAAATAATTTCTGTGTCCAAATCCCAATCACTGAAATATTTACAGTATATTACAGTATATAATATTTACAACTATCCCTGCATTGTTTACTTTTAACACCATTATAATACTGTCGCCTGATATACATTAGTTGGTATATTCCGCCACCTGGTGGACTGCTTGCCTCACAGCACTTTATTTTGAAAGAACTCGCATCTTCCTTCCTCCTTACACATCTGCAACAGCATTGTTTCGATTACAATAGTTAATCCAATGAATCAAATGCAAACACGAGCTGCTCTATAGACACTTTATTGCTGAGTTTATTGTTTTACACTCAATGGAAAGTTTAACTTTGTGTTTGGTGGGCCGGACCAAACACTCACCCTCCAAATTTCTGTTACCAAACAAGATTTAAATAGCAAAAAACAACTATAATGCAGTAATACAATATACACGACACTATAAAGTCTTAAGGTGAATTCTTTCTCTCTAACGTATAGGCTATACTGGTCCATTTACAAAAGGCTTCTTTATATATATTTGTATATAAGATATAAAACAAGAGTAATGCACATTCTTCAAAAGGTAAAGAAAATGTGTTTTGTATATATGCAGATATATTTGAGTGTGAATTCTGTTTGGCGGCAACGAAACAACACCCGGCAGTCATTATTATTACCAAGTGTATCCACAGCTTACAGAATAATGACATGTTTGTATTGTTCAGGAGATCTAGTGGAAGAGAGATAAGAGCAGAGCTTCATCGCCCACGTGGGATTGTAGGAGACAGTGAAATGACTATTAGGAGTACAAATGAAATGCCCAGCATATATTTAAATATATATGTTCTACGATAGTTGTTCTAAATGTGGAGAGTCAGTACTATTCAGAAGTTTTCAGGCAAATTTTACAAATTCAATTTCAATGCAAAAAAAAAAGAAATTGAAAATTTAGAAATCTCATGCAGTGGTCCAAAGCTTATTTTCATAACATGACACAGTTGATAGACCATTTTAAAGGATGAGTTTGATAATATTCTGTATTTTTCTTATTGTCACCAAATCCCATGAAAAAAACATAACCAACAATGAGTCGATCCTTTCTCCGTGCCCGAGAGCCCCATTGTTGTATAAAAACAAAATATTAAAAACACACCCTGACTGTTGCACTGGCTGATATTTATTTTCTTACTATAAACCATGACCATCATGGCTGCCATTGATACTTAGTAGAGCACCAAATGTGTATTTATCCGCACCTGTAAATGATGAAAATACATAATTTACTTCTGTTTGAGTAAACGTGGCCAGCTGTTTCAGGGAGTTATTATGCCTCTTATTTTTATTAATGGAAGTATTTATTCCTGACCTGTTTTTTTTTAGATTTTTAAGACTTCAGTAGGAATGAATGGGTGTGGGGCTGAGTGCCACAGATGTTGTTGATTTTGAATATATCTTCATGGGATGTTGGTTAAAAAAAAAACTAAAATATCAGCAGCCTTATCCTTTATCATACGCAGCTCAATACAGTTTCTATGACACATTGCTTCATTACACATTTATTTCAAGATGTGGAACTAAAACATCTTTCAACCAAAGAAAGAATATAGCAGATAGTCCTTTGTTGATGTAAACTGCAGACAGTATTGCTTTCTTAGTTTATTTAATAATCACGTTTTCTTTTAATGAACTCCACAGACTGTACTGTATGTATCAATGGCACAAATGAACTATTTGTTATTGTATTTAATATCTATTGAAACTACACCCTGTCAGTTAGTTGGATAATATCTTTTAGAAAATGGTGTGTTTTCTGGCACACAGGACTAGCATGGACATGATAAACACACACACAGTGGTAGATCTCCTCTATCCGACTGAACAATAGCAACTTCTGTATTATGTGTAACCGCACACTGACCGCCACTCCTCTACAAATACAGAGAATCAGATTGAGAAACGTTATCGCTACATTTTGACTACAACCTCTTCAACACCAGATCCTAAATGTTGGCAAATGTCCTACCTGTCACACTGAATACATAGGAGTAAAAAGCTTAACAATTGAAACACCCACGCTGTGTTTCTCAAAGGAAGGTTTGCTCGTTTCTTCAGAATTTCACATTCTTCACTTTGAAAGAAGCCTAAAAGCAAAAGAGAAGTCCCTTTAAGTAAAAACAGAACAAACCTACAACTGTTCAAACACAGATGGCGGTGTCTTGTCCACTATTTCACAAGTATAACTACAGTTGTAAAGACTTGAGCAGTGAGTGACTGTAACTACAGTGATGGCCGACTAAAACGAGCCCACCAGCTTATATATATATATATATATATATATATCTATATATATATATATATATACATATATATATATGTATATATATATATGAACTAAAGATATCTCTTAATGTGCTCGACAGATCTCAGGCAGAAGAGGAAAGAAGTACAGTTTGATTGTAGATTACATCTTGTACTTTGCAAAAACAGTCCTGGTGGTATTGTCATCTTTTTTCTTTTTTTTTTTTTTTGTCTCACTTGATCCTCGTGTGCTGGATAGCCGAGGTTTTAGGCTTCGTACACTCTGAGGAGGAAACAAAAATAGAGTTAATGTCTTTGTGATTTCAAACATTTTAATAATTTGCTTTAAAGATTGACTCGTTTAGCTGCCTCTGCCAGCATTGGCCTCCGCCACCAGGTGTTTTCCTTTGGTCTCAGTTTCTTGTATTTAATTTGTTGTGGAAGGCCATAGATTTCATCACCCTGTAACCCGCCGAGTCCCTGTGGAAATGTTCTTTTGTACTCTAAATACTGAATCTCCTCTCCGCGGGGCTTTCTGTCTGTGGCTGATCCTGACCTCTGACCTCTGAGAGACATTTTAAAACAAATCAATAAAGCTTCTCAGAGAATCCACTGGACATGGTCTACAACTCAGAGTCAGTGATAACAGAGGCAGGTTGGCAGAGCAGTAAGAGGTATGGAAATCTAATATACATATAGAATAATAACATCAGTTATGAGCCTATTAATGTGTCTTATTGAATGTGTATTTTGTACAAACTCATCATTAAACCTACAATAACTTATTTTTCGGACGTATGGGGACAGCAGAAATATACGGAAGTCTTGAGAAGCAAGTGAGAAAAAACACTGAGGTGATTCATTAAGTCTGATTAGAAAAAAGTTTTGCCAGGATAATCTTTCTAAATTCTTAAATTGTTTTCATCTGTGAAAACAGGTGGAAAAAAAGTTTTTCAGGATAGTTTTGTGTTTGTAGATCCTTTTTCTCTACATTGGTGAAGTTTATATGGTAAACGTGTTAGCCAGCAGTCGACCTATATGCATCCAGTTGACATGAAGCAACATTAGCATTCATTTCATTATGAATCCATTATTCACTCTCACTTTAACCTTAAGAGAAATATATGACTCTTCAGCTGCGAAATGCTCCACTATGTTCACCAGCTAGTCGCTAACAAAGACACTAGACTTGATCAATCTGGTGATAATTATTATTACTTACACCAAGGAGGTTATGTTTTCAGTCTGTTGGTTTGTTTGAAACTTGGTGAAAAGATGTAACATGGACCAAGGAAGAACCGATAAAGGAGCAGATCCGAATCACGGGGCGGATACACACACGTTATTTTTCACTCATGGAAACGGCCTTGGCGGAGGTCTGCTACTTTGCAAACTACATGCTGACTCAAGCTAACAAGAACAGCCACAACAATATTTAAGAGAAAATGTGTACAACACTCTTTCATTCTTTTTTCAGAAACTTATGACAAAGTTTTCAATATTTTCTCTTGTCATCTGGGCAAAAACAATGCATATTAACCCGTCAGGCGCAAAGACAACTAGTAAAATATAATTATAGGGTGTAAGATAAAAATGGCAGGCATTTAAACTTATATTATAAAAGTATTACCTGTGTTTGTCCTTCCAGATCTGGAACCATTTGACCAGATTCTTGGTGCTCTGAAGTTTGGGATGAAGACAATACTCCTGCCCTTTGAACCGGGCCACGTTCTCCATCGTCACACTGAGAGGGCAAAGAAGAAGACACAAACAACAACACAGAGACGTGAGAAAGTAAAATAATCTCATGGTATTATTAAAATATAGGACTAATTCATATTCTTATGCACTCCTATAGCAGTTAAATCCACATTTCTAAGGTTCAGCAAGATAGTTCTTGTTGTTTCATGTGAGCCGTCTTCTAAACACGTGTTACAGCTCCGAAAACAACTTGATAATAAACACTAATATTCTACAAATAACAGGATAGCAGCACAAAATGTAAAATATTCACTCATAATACTGTAGCACCAGAATGTGCTTACTACTGTAATAAGATAATTCTTTATTAGTACAAAAGTATAATAAATAAGTAAACCGTAAATAAAGATAGTGGACAGACTGAACATCTAATTCAAATTATTGCACATATGATATATGATATTGCACAGGATAAGATATAATATGTAATATGATTTGGGGAAGAAAATGTCGAGATTAATAAATATGTGACATTTAGACCCCAGTGCAATCATTTGGCTACAACATAGTTTCATTATGTTCGGAGAAATATATGTAATGTAATGTTCTAAAGGTTGAGAACGACTACAGGAGCTTCAATGCTTTTTGTATGAATTTCAAGAGAACCGAATCAAGTAAAAATACTGATTTTGGGGGTATTTAAAACCAGTCTTAGTTATTTGAATAGAGGCTATCAAGTTGTAGCACATCTGACATGTTTTTGCCCCAAATTTTAGCTGCTATTCTAAACCGCAATGAATAACATTTCCGCAGTTAAATGCCCTTAAATTCAAAAGCACAGGGCGGCCAGTTACTTGGCAATGGAGTAATATTATGGAGCTGCCACTAAAAAATGTGACATCCAAGCTCATTGAATTGGTCTGTTTGAAACTCTGCTTAAGGTGACGGTACAGACAGTCTGCCTGCATGTGGCATATTCAGGCCGAACAAGTGAAATGTGGGGAAAAACACCCAGCATGCCACGGGGCCTCTCCATCCAGTGACACACTCAAAGGCTCGCCAAACCATGAATGCTAAATAAGTTGATTAGAAGAGAAAAGACTTGACTCTCAATAAAAACACTGCATTCAGTACTTATAAGGTTTTAAGGTTAAGAGTTTTGCATCTATTTTTCCTGCTCATTCAGTTGTCTTTGTTTGGCTATTGAGTGGCAGCTGTACATGCTTTGTTCTCAAAGTGCGTGTTTGAGAGAGACAACATGAAAGTGCTTCTGTCTGCATATCTGTGATAATAAACAGACCCAGGATGTGTATCCATGGCTGCTCAGCAGAGGTGAAATGTAACCTGATTACTGCTTTAGTTCCTCTTCATTATCATTCACCTGGGCAGCTGAAGAGCAGCCACTGGCTCTAATATGGTTAACAAAATGTTTCATGAGCACAGAGGGAGGAAGGAAAGGCGGCGTGAGAGCTCAACGAAGAATTTAAGAGCAAAAGGGAAAAGAAAGTATAAGAATATTTACATTTTCGGCTATGTTACACTTCTACTTCACTACATTTAAACTGTACTTTTTATTTTATTACATTTATTTGACAGCTGCAATTACAAGTTACTTTGCAGATTAAGATACAACAACTAGTGCCAACATGTATAAAGAAATGAGCTCCACTAGTAACAACATTAAAATGCTTAATGTTATAATGTATATAATATAATATGACACTCTAAATGAGTTATTCTGCATAATTTTGATTTGATAGTGTGAGTGCATTTTGCTGATAATACTGCTGTACTTTTACTTCCGTAAAATGTTGAATGCTTGTCCTTGTAGTGGAGTATTTTTACAGTGTGGTTTTGTACGTTTACCTAAGTAAGGGATCCGAATAACAGAGGCACAACACAGGGTAGAAGAGGAGAGGCAGCGAGAAAAACAGAAAAAGAAAGACCCAAACAAGAAATATAATGAGTGATAGGAATAAAAAGAGGGTCAGCAGAGATATAAAAGAGATAAAGTAGACAAAAGGCTGAATGGAAAAGAGAAGGAAAGAAAAGAAATAAGGAGAAAACAGGGACATTTTGTGGCTGTGAGCTTGTGTGTGGTTTTAGGAGTGGTCGTGCAGAATGCCAATATGAGCGCCGTAAGCCAAACGACCACAACAAAGGCCAGAGGGGGACTCGCTCGCTCATTTCTCTCCTACTCTCCTTCTTTCTGGGGCTTTCCGGAGCCCGCTGAGGCTCGTTTTTCACTGGGCACCAGCGGCTGGTGGCCCCCATCTCATGCTAATAGAGCAGCCTTAAATAATGGCTGTGTGGCGGGTAACACACACACACACACACTCACGCACGCACGCACACACACACACACACACACACACACACAGATTCCCTAATCACAATGTTTGATCGCAAAGTGTTTGAAAACACAGCACATTTCTGACCATTTAGAGCTTTTAATCATTTGAGGCCCTCAGTCCACACAAATGGATAATGTTTAAAAATTACAATCAATACAATATTTGAAAAGTATCTTCTTTTTTTTTTTATGCTGAATGTCAATAAAAAATATACGACATTTACATTTTCTTTCAATAAAAATCATGCTAGGCACATATGCATAGCAAAACTTTTTTAATAATGTTCTTGTGGCTTTAGCATTATTATGTATTTCTGTACAGACAAGATTAAAACTTTATATCAACAAATGTCACTTTAAAAGTTAGTTACTTTTATAACAGTTGCCCATTGTCAAAAATTGTGAAAAAAGCACATTATAAATTCATAGAGTACAGGCATCTTTATATTGTTTTGTCAAATCCACAATCCAAAAATACTAAATTGCAAATTGTACCGTATTATTACTGGATATCTGACTTAAACAATACAACTGTTAAGTGAAATGTTGCAGAATCATTTTTTATTCATTACCTAAATTAAGTAATACACTTATTGTTTCACTGATAATACTGTATGTATGGAATAGTTATCCGATTAATATTGTTTCCATTTGCAAAACTTTACTGCCATAATATGTAAACTCCATTTTAAAAAGAGCTTCCACTCTTATGTCCAAATAGACTTAGATATAGGACATAGGTGTTTTGTTAAGTGTAGAATAAATATTTCTATTTTACGAATTTAACCAGTGTTCGTCAAAACGAGTCATTACAAATGTTAAAGAGCACACTTTTCGGTCTCTTAAGGGGACATTGCATTGACCTTCATTCATTCCCTGGAGATTCACTATATGCCAAAGTGTTAACTTTAAAATGTAATGATTTACATTGGACAGAATTGCATTTGTGTCCCTAAGAGAAACAGATTAATGCCATATGTCACATCCACATTATCAGTTTCTCACTGCCATTACCCAAATTCTGTTCTCTATGTAATATTGTAATTTGCCAGCAGGTGGCAGCAGAGTTTGTTCTCCTGGGAGGCTGACATAACATCCCATCTGCTGTCCCTTCATGTAGCTTTGACAGGAAACTTCAAATGAATTCCACACGGAAATCACGGCTCACATTTCTGGTTACTTATGAGACTTCATCCCCAGGAGCTGACCAAGATCATAGCAAAAAAAAATATACCACATACTGTATATATAATGTTTATTTATTCAAAGTTTTCTATCTGTGCGCCGCAGGGTACTTTGAGTGTGTTTGGACTCCTCTGGAGGAAGAGGCCTAGTTGTATAATGCTGCATCCCACGGTGGCTCAAATTGAACATAAAAGCTGTTTGTGTGCTCGAGCTGCAATTTCAGGGGTCAAAGGTCAGATAGCAGAGAGAGAGAGAGCAGGTGGACGGATCAAACAGACTGTCACAAAATAAGCTAAAACCGGACGTGCCACTGAAGTAAGGGATGTGATAATCCCTCAGAATAATAAAGGGGATGATAAGTGAACAAAAACAAATATTTTGGTCATTCATTTGGTGTGAAATAATGTAATAAAGATGCATACATTGCATACACCATTTGAGTAAAAGGATATTAAGTGTAAGAGGATTTATCATTAAATGTCTGGAAATTAAAAATTAACCCTTTATTAGATGTGTAGAAAGTGCTTGAAAGTTCTGGATAGAGCTTTGGCTTTTTCTCTCTACCTTTCCAACGACTAAATAAGTTCACGCTCCCGACTGTCATTAAATCATCTGTTAATCATCACACTGTAAATCCTCCCTAGATGCTTTAAGTGCAGACGACAGAATGTTTTGATAATACCTGTACGGCTGCCAAATATTTTTATGGTCATGGCACAGTCACCGTTGTATATCTGTGAGTCATGCAGGTGCAAATGAGATATTATCACTTGGAGTGCATGCCAGAACAGGGAGAAAGAAGTGAAGAAGAAGTGGAAGAGAAAGGGAAGGAGAGGGGGGAAAAGAAAAACGGGTATATGAAAAGGGAGGAAAATATGGGTAGGAAAAGGTCAAGGGATCAAGGAAAAGAAGCATACAAAGACGAGAAAGATAAAGAGGAAACGTAGAAAAAAGAGACAGTGAAGAACAGAAAGGAGAGGCAGAGCTGGATACATGTAAGAAAGGCACCTTAACCTGAAGAAAAGTAACAGCTGAAAGAAAGAGAGAGAGACTGACAATAAAAGTCTCACTCACAATATCATCTTCTCTTGGCAGAGCGGGTGTTTGACTTTCATCTCCAGCTTCTGCACATCCTTGTATCTGATCTTCGGCCCTTTTCTGGTGCACTTGCACTTGTAGGCTGTGGAAACAAACACGAGTCAGACTAACTTTGATCGTCAAAGGTAGCAAAATGGACTTGTAATGCAGGGGACTGATCATGTTGTGTGACAGATTATTAAAGTAAGGCTCAAAACTACTTCCACAGACTTTGAAGTGATAGAAAAGTCTTTGTGATTTGACAGCAAATTGGCTCACAATCGATCTTTAAATCCCACACTGACAAGGGGGATTAGCAGAGCCAATATTTGAGTCTGTGCTTTACCCAAACTGCTTCTTTCAGGAACCTCCTTAAGGGACTTATACAATACAGTACAATCTAGTCGAGTCACATATTAACATTAAGATGAATGAAAAGTAGGGATTTTTTCTTCCAATTTGCATGTACAATTTTCCTTAATTTCCCCTCAACATTGTTTGTTACATGCTACTTCAGAAACTACTGTTTCATCAAAATGAACTGATTTGCTACTTTATCCAATGCAGTTTAGATGCTTTATGAATTCACACTGAAGGAATTCAAGTAAGGCAGAAAAAAACGCTTTTTATGCTACTTTTCTGTCAGACTAACCCCATTGGAGACGGATGCATGCACTGCTTAAATTGAGGCAACATGCAGTCACACTATTTATACATTTATTCATTTCACACCAACATCTTCTTCCAGTTTTTTCTAGTTGTTGCGACTTTAGGCTGCAGAATAAAGGCAGAGGAAATGAGTTTTGCTGGGTTGTACTGTATATTTGTGAAGGGAGGTGATGACCTGGATAGTCCAAGGTTTCCTTCATCCATCACCTGCTATCTGTCCTCACCGCTGGCCACTAAATCTGTCAAGAGCCCCACAGCGGTGCCAGCACGTAGCACAGACACACCGGACAATAAAAGCTCATAACACGGAGGCTAATGTACCACTGTATACTGTGTAACAGGGGTTTTAAACTAGCTTCAGTCTCGTCTAAGAGAGGGTCTTCTTCCTAAAGACATGTATCTGTTTACTGTATGTCCTGATGATGGCAATAATAAAACACGTTATCAAGAATTTAAGTGACTTTGAGTGTAAGTTGATGGTTTGTAAGTTATTGGTTTCTCCTCTTTTTGTGCCAAACTACGATGCTTTACGAGTACATTTACGCAATATGTGCTTTAATAAGAGCTGACATATAGTTTTCCCTAGAAAGTTGTCATTTGCAGATAAAAGTCTTCCACTGAGTGTATTTTAAAAGAAAAGCAAGATTTAAAGGTTGTTTTAGCTCAAAAATGTTTTCCACATTAAATCTGTTCTTCATAAAGAAACAGCAGAGCACTTCATTCAATCATTCCCAAACCCCCCTCCACATGGCCCCATGGAAATTGGCTATACATTGTTTCAGTTACATATGGTGAGCTTCACTTGTCCTGCCAGAAACACAGATTCACAGAGTTGTGTTCAGGGTGTGAAATGGCTTGTGAATGCCAAAAAAAAGGATATTTTTTACACCATAGCTTTCATGGTAGGAAAACTATGGTGCAGTGTGTAACATGGTATTCATCATTACTGTTCTCAATGTTTATGGATAAAGAATAAAATGCATGCAGCAGGTGGCATATTGTCAACATAGTTATTTTGTGAGCATAAGTATGCAAGCAAACACACCACTGACACACACCGGAGATTTGGGGATTTTTGGCATCAACTTTACTCATGTTTCAAACAAACTCTGCATGTGAAGACTCATTTTGCACTTAATTCCCTTCACGCGCACATAAAGCAAATGAGGCGTCAAAACCCATACACGTCTCCATCTATTGTTTGTTATTCAGTTACATCACCAGAGCGTCGACGCAAACACTCCACTTTCAAAAATGACAAACTTCTACTAAAAATTAACAAATAAAAAGCCTTTAAGTTTACCTTCTGCGCTCAGGACGTATAAGGCCACCACTAACAAGAGTAGCACCGCTGTGCACCGATGCATGTCTTCACAAGTAGAAAATGCAAATAAAGATGTTTTTTAAAACAACCTCCTAAAAATCCGAGCTCTCGAAAACAATACAGAAAAAAACAACAACAAAAGTCTTTCGAGGTGCAGATAAAATCCACTTGCAGAGACTGTTTGGATGGCAGAAGTGAAGGAGCTGCTGAGGGTTTTCTGCTTCTTCTTTTTTTTTTTTTTTGAGTCCCTTTGGAGTCCCTCTGTGCGCTTGGATGAACCTCCAATCTCTCGTTTAGGTCTCTCTCTCGCTCTTGCTATGGAGAGGCAGGCAGCAGCTCTTTTAAAAAGCAGCCCGCTGTCCCCTCCTCATTAATATGCACGGCAAGACAGCGAATCAAACACTTGTGGTCTTCGAGGGAGATGTGGAGAACATGGAAAGGGAGGGAGGGAGGGAGGGACGGAGGGGGAAATGCGCATATTGTCCACAAAAACGAGGATGGAGTGACGTCTGATGTGGCAGACGGTGTGGGCCAGTTTATGTTGAGCTCCCACTGTAACAGTCTGTCCTGATTGTAAGAGACAGAAGTGGATTACCGTCAAGAAAAGACACGATTGGCAGCAGTTGCGCAGTGTTAGCCAAGAGTTGGAGATTTGATGTGACAACAACGGAATTTAAGTAATATTTCTATGAGACTTTGCGGTGACCTTTGATTGTACAGCTCACACTTCACGTCCTACAATATGTCTCTGATTAGTCATAAGTGGTTTCTGTTCGTCAGCACTGCGCGGGGTTGCCATGGCCACGGGGAGAAATGGTTTCTGATTGGCTCAACCTCAAACAAAACGTTATTCATATCCGACATATTGTTCCCGGTGGAAGCACGATGTGTGAGCTAACACGGAAGACGCAACCATAAACATGTATATAGTGTAAGAAAATTATTATTATTAATTATGCATTTAATTGACAGACACATACATAATTATTTGAGTTAAGTCCAATAGGAAGCACGATTAAAAATGTAAACAATAAAAATCAGCAACCAACCATTAAGTATTAATAAAATATTAAAGACATGTGAATTAATACCATTAAAAGTAAGGACCAACAGTTGACCAATAATAATAATAATAATAAAAAAAGACATACCAGTTAAACCAATAAAGAAATAAGAATAAAGTAAAACAAAACAATAATTAACTGACGTGCATCAGGACTGGAGGTTCAGCTCTATTTGCCGAATGAAGACTCGGGTTGAAAGCTCCATAAAGCTAGTAAGCGTACCTTTATTATATTTAGTTGTCAATTGGTCAAGAATAAACTAGGTGCTCAAACTTCAAACACAACAACAAACCAGATATCCATAGCAACAGTTTGCTTCTGTTGTATCTTGCTACCAGTTAACAGCCTCAGTGGCTAAACTGGCTAAAAACAAAAACAAACTTTAAAAAAAAAAAAAAAAAATGAAGATATCAGGTAATTTAGCCATTGGCGCAATAATACACTCTGCAGTGTCCTGATATATGTGCGTGGATATGAATAAATGCTGCTATTGTAACTGAGGATGCCATCAGGCTGAACCATTGGCCTGTAAGAGATAGCCCTGAGAAGACGCTCTGACCACAGGATTAAACAGGGATTCATCACTGTCCTGCGTGTCTGTGGATGTGTGTGTGTATGTGTGTGTTCCCCTCCCTGCCCTGAACACTGATGCAATCAGCTGCTGTCATCACTCAAACCATTGGCCATGAAATGTCTGTCTGCACCATGAATTTCATGTGTGTGTATGTGTGTATACAGTTTGTTCATGCCCTACATAGCCATATTTGTGACTTTGTATGTGCATGAGTACGAGCTTGTACGTCTGTAAAATGCTGATGACTGAATAATAAGCAAATTAACTGTGTCTTGAATTCAGCGTCAGAAAGATGTGCCTTTGCCTTCTTTGGTTGTCCACATATAGAGTACAGAGTGGAGTGTAGACAGGACATATTGCCAGCTACCATTTACAGCAAACTGTGACAGATTAAGCTGTATGGGACCCCTGCAGGACACCAATGCTGCATGGATCCGTCTCAAGTTATTTTGATCTCAGGATAAAAGACATTGGTGAGCTGTCTGTTCCAGGCTTCAGCTGAAGTGACTGATAATCAGTCGGACGTCTGTTGTCTTCATCCATTAGATCACTTCAGCTTCACTGAATACCAAAGACAAGAAAGAAATTGAAGTTGAACATATATAGAGGATTTCATCCAAAAAGAATCCGTCTCGAAATGATGATGAAAATGACATCATTTTTATTTTTTAATCAGTCAAAGATGGGGGTTTAGAGAAAGATTTCAAAACATTCATTTATGATCACTAACCAGAACATAATTGAGGACATTGAGAATATCTCAACACTTATTTATGTATTTATTTATATGTTTATTCCTATACATAAAAGGATATATACACTGGCAGCTTTGACAATAAAGCATAGCAGACAGAGAATATATTTGGCCGACATTTTTAACAGATGCTACCAGGAGGCTGGAGACAATTTCTCTAACAAATAATCTGTAATGAAATTTGGAAAGCCCTGAAGCCTTTGCTTTTGTTCTCAACCTTTTTTCTGTCTGATGTTGCCTCACGGCTCTATCACATGAACTCCAGTACCCCTCCATCCACTATGTTCATTTGAATTAGAGTGACATTATTAATGACATAAAAGTTGACAGTTACAATATTCCTTTTTTCCCCTTACAAGACTTACTGATCCTAGAATTGTCCATGTTAATGCTTCATGTCCCCCTCAGGATGAATTGTACTAACTTTGTTGATCCTCTGACTTTTAAATGTTCTTAAACATCATCATCAGGTCATTGCCATTACCCTCAGCTTCACTGTATGTGTATGGATAATTAACAAATGTCAGACTGAATCCACTGGATCAATTTGTTTCCTATAAAGTCAGTAAATATTCATAATTGTTTTTATTAAGTGGTATAGAATTTTCACCTTGCGGATGTATGCCCCTGCCAACATCCTTGTCGTCCTCACTTCATCATTTTATCCTATTAGACATTTGTGTGAAATTGTCATAATTAGCATATGAATTCTTGAGTTATGGCCAAAAACGTGTTCTGTGAGGTCACAGTAACCTTGACCTTTGTCGGCCAAATACTGTCACCGGCGCAGAGGCATTATAAAACAGTAGAGAACTAATATCTAATCCTTTTGCCAGCCTAAGAATCAATATAAATTTGAAAAAAGATCATCGTCGTTTTGCCAATAAACATTTCATATTCTGACACTTTATAGAATAAAAAGATTTTTGCCTTACTTTATCAAGTAAGACTGTTTTGTGAAAGAGTCTGTCAGAATTCTTCAGCTACGCTGCCAGTCTCTCTAATTCTTTCAACCTGACTCAATTCATCACAAAGAGAAGGACTGCGAGTAGTTACACAAACCTGGTCTCCATTTGTCTTGGCGGTCTAACCAGCATTGTGTGTAATGGCTTTAAGAGAGTGTGTGAAGTGTGTTGGGGCTGCTTACTTTAGAATGATATGTGGTAAAAGTGTGGGGAGAAACACAGAGGGAATAATTGTGAGTGATGTGTGTTGGCAGCCAGACTGGAGTCTATATATACTGCATATATACTGTATATAGCTATAGATATATCTATATCTATATCTATATATATCTATATATCTATACAGTATATATTATATATATATATATATATATATATATATATCCCCCATTACTACACTGTCCTCTGTCAAATAAGGAAAAAATGCTAAAAAAATAAATACTGTTTATACATTTTGTTTAAGTAAACCAGCAGCAGTTGCACATTACACATGAATGAACAACACAGGCTAAAACTGGCTTAACTCTCATAAAAGATGGATTTCATCTGTCTGGGGACATCAAGGCCTGGACCTCAGGGGGTCGACATGTTATTACTGTCCTTTGAAGTCAGATCATTTTAGATAATCTTCACTTCTGAGGGTAGTTTGGGGGTTAAGATTAGAGGAGTGGGTGTGGGGAGGAAGCAAACAAAAACTCCTCAAACGTAAAATGAGATGAACCTGTGTGTGTATGTGCGTTTGCTTGTTTGGTAGCACAGCATTCAAATGAATCACGGGGCTTAAAGGATCTGTTGTTACCATACCAACAAATAAAAGCATTGATGAAGTGACTTTGAATAGGTGGAAATGAAGCCCCAGCACATTGTGATTTAAACCATGTAAACATGTAAAATTGTAAGGTTGTATTTATCTATCTTTAGATTTCCATTATTCCGTTGGCCGACGCCATATATCTATAAGTTTTACTTTGCGTTCTACATATTTGCATGTTTGTTTGGATTTCTTCCAGGAGCCTCTGTTCCCTCCAACAGTCCAAGGACACAAAGACGGTGATAGAACGAAAACTTGGAGATTTGCATGCAGACATGTCAGCTGGCGGACAGACAGGTAGGCAGACAGGTAGGCAGGTGCTGAAGGTAATTGCAGAAAATAATTATGCTCTCTACGTGTTTAGCAGTGTAGGCATGTAGGGACACTGCACACACACACACACACACACACACACACACACACACACACACACAC
>CALSBV010000271.1:633778-672937 GCA_943590825.1 Bovichtus diacanthus
ACACACACACACACACACACACATCCCTGAGAACCATGTTGTTATGTGTATTTTTCTCTTTAACTGCATTGTGATGATTCAAAGTCCTGGAAGCATCAGCTCAGACGAAAGATCTCAATTATTTCACTGAATACATTGTGGTTTCCAAATTTAAGGGACTGTACCTCTCATGACAGTGAGACACAGTGGGAAAACATCTACACTTATCATGTCCTATATACCATATTGGTGTTGTATTTTAGTATTACATATTTAGCACTTTGTATTTTAAGATTAAACTACACTTTTTCATTGGTCAGTAAAGTGAGAATATCAACAGTCAGATACGATGTAGATACTAGAGAGCTCAATTCAGTTCAAGTCATAAACCACCCTGCCAATTAAAAAATAAATAATTAGAGGTACAGCTGCTGAAGTGCAACAAATTCAAAGCCCGTGGTTGTGTGCCAGCAATACGACCGCCAAATGTGAAGTAGATCCGATGACAGGTTCTTGAGATATGCGAAGCACATACCAAGAGACAGACAGAGATTCCCTGCTTTATAGTTAGATACACATAATGTGCCATTTTAGCTATTAACGACAATGTTATGCATGTCCTGATATAATAATGGAGTGCGGTAGAGATTAGACTGTATTTACCAGAAAAGATTCAGCATTGATAATATGACTTTCAATATTCTATGTACACATTTCTCTGACAGTCGAGCTCTTTACAAGTCTTTAATTCAATAATAGTTGGCTTAACGTAAAAGAGGAAGTTTGTGTCCCATTGCCTACCAGCAGTTAACCTCAGTTTCTGTAAACCATGAAGGTGATCAATGACCCTGATCTTTTCCTAGTTTTTACCAAGTATTTTCTTTTTAACAAGTAGTTTTTAATTATTAGAGTTATCCCATGAGAAATCCTTCATGAATCAGTTTTATAACCCTATTCTCATTTATACATTAGCAAGCATCTTTGCTATTCTAAGTGCCATCTGAATTTTTATTATCAGCTCTCTTCTTGTACATTAATATAAAGCTGGCTTCTTTTAAAGGGAATTATACCAAAGCGCCACTATGAACGATAATGTTTTGAGGTTCGTTCATACATTACACTACTGTCTTGTTCAAGTGTTTGGGCCTTTCTTTTAATGTCATGATATCTAACTTAAGGAGAATTAAAAAAAAACATTTGAACTTTCAGAGTGAGGAATCATCTTGACTTTCCCCTGGAAAGAAAACAGGAAGTCCATCTGTTCCCAGTGAGACAAATCAGGGCAGAGGATTGGCTGTGGTGTCATGGTTGCCCCCAGTAACCAAGGTCGACAGATGACAGCAGCTAATTGGAAAACTAATGAAGTCCAGAAACCCAGCCTGGACTGTGTGTGTGCGTGTGTGTGTGTGTGTGTGTAGACAGATAAGTAATGAGGTCCAGATAGAAGGACAGAGTGAGGGGTCAGCCTTGTCAAACACAGATGCTCATCATTAAACGAAAATACTGTCAAAGAACAACTTCTACTTCTGTAAAATACAAAAAACTCGTAGATTAATACACATGGCTCGTCATGAAACAGTTGATCAATTATTAGTATATAACAGGCAGCCGTTATAAACTCATACTTTATGTTAAATACGTCTGTTTTCAACTGACACACTTAACAATTTAACACATGATAAGTGCGATAAGATATAATTTCAGCACCACCAAGTTGATTTGACACACGGCATGTAACGCATAAATTGAGAAAATGGCAAGTGTTGTGACCATTTCAGGTAATGCACGTATTGGGGGGCTATCAGAAATGTGGTGTTTTGTGGCCATAAATAATGGTGTTTTAAAAACATCACTTAGAGCCAAGGCAGCAGATCACCAATAAGTTGAATGTGCGTACATTTAAACACATAAGCCTACTTTTACATGTCTTAGCCGAGAGTTATTAGTGACATCCAATCAGAATTAAGAGAGTAAATATCTGTTTTCTTCTTTAGAAACATGTTTTTTGTCACCTGTCTGACCAATTTCATACTCATAATTCTTATAAGTCATAATTCTTGTCACTGTCAATAAGTGTGTGCGTGTTTTAATTTAAAGGCTTCTCAGCTCTATAAATCACTTTGACACTACTAACAAATGTCCCCATTCAAGAAAGAATGTATGTTTTCTTTATACTTGCTTGAATCACATTTAAGGGACTTGATTTATTGGAACACAGATAGCTCCATCTTTGAGTGGAAGTGAATATTTAAAATTAGAAAATAATTCCCTCCAGGCGTTGATAAGATATCGTGTTCACGAGAATGGTACGAACATAGACGGACAACTCGAAAACGTAATATAACATGAAGCGTGAATACACCACGGCACCAGACAGGCTTAAAAGAACACAACTTTACTTGTACTACTGAGCAATAATCTAGCTCTGTCCAATGCTTAAATCCATTGTTTAGACATTAAATGTAATTTGCTGCTCAAACTCATTCTGTAAGTAGGTTTTTTATCAAAGTCGAACATTTAATTTACTCCATTTTTTCAATCGAAAGATGGTGATGAGGATGGACTTTTTTAAGCTCAGAAAAGGTTTACATCATTTCATTTATTTTAGAGACTTTCTATATGTCTGTCTGCAGTTTATGATCACTATAAAGTTATGGATGCTGTCAGTAGACACACTGTATTTCTAGGCCTTGCCCTTGAGCAGAGAAAATGAGATAGGAGAAAAGTCCACAGACCAGTAGAAAAAAACAAAAACAAAGATCGGAAGTGAAAGATATAGAATGAGGAGTAGGTGTGCAGCGCATGAAAAGAGGAACATGGAGAGATGAGGGCAAGAGACGGGGACCTGACCTTGACACTGAGAAGTCAATTGACAGGTTGTATTTTTTGATTTATCACTGGGAGCAAAACTGTGACATGGTGCCAGAGGAGTGATAAAAAGTGAGCATCTCTTTTAGCAGAATATCACACTCAGACACTCAGTCTTTCACACACACATGAAGAAAGAGTTATCCGAGGGCCATCAAAAGGCCTACGGCCACTTGCCTCTTAAAGGTGGAGATTAAAACCTCCACAGAAAGCGGATTATAGAAAACACAAAGAGCACCGTTGAAAGAGAGACAGAGAGAAAAAGAGAAGATGGAGAGAAACTGAAATGAAAGAGAATGAGCAGGAAGACGGTGGTACAGAAATAGAGAAAGAGGATAAGATATGTGATGGAGGGGAAAAAAATGACAATGTGAAAGATGAGCGGTCGGGAGGAAAAGCCATCACATGCACAAGAGAGACAGAGGGAGAGGGAGAATGACATAAAGGGCAAAGAGGATTTAGGTGATAGGAGTTGTTATTATGTGCTTTACAGTGGCGACGGAGGGAGAGAGACACTGAATTAAAGGATCCACGAAGGCAAGATAGTTTTTAAACACTGCATGAAGGATACTGTCATAACCTGAACCTTCAGACACATGCAGGGTTTCAGTTCAACCCGTAAAACATACCCTTTGGGGAAAATAGGCCAATCGTTACCAACTGTCATTTTGTTGTTCATGTCCTTGTCCTCCCGTTTGCCTAAAATGAGTCTGCTTTCTCTTGCAGCTTTTTATGTCTTTAATGGCAATTGTGACGTCACATTACAGACATGTCCACGACTCCCTCTGTGAATCAGAGGCCACAGAGAAGGTCTGGATAATAAAAAGGATTTATTGATGAATCTCTTCCCGACCTTCATTTATTCTCATTACATTCTTTTTACTAAAATAATAGTCTGAATTAAACCTTAATCAAATTCACTATAGGTACAACAACCAAAGAATCCCTATGCAGTAATGCATAATAGCTGCTTCATGTGGCTACTTCCTGTTTTAAAATGATTTATGTAAAAACGACGTTTATTTGGAAAGCCTGGAGGACCTCACAGCCTCCTACGTTATATGTTGTTATGCATGAGTCCTCCATTCCTCCGTATCTCTTCAACTTAATTAGAAAATGATGAGTGAGTTGTCTTTCTTAAAAAATACAAACAATTATAATCAATATCAACTTTACTAAAATGCTATGTCCAGTAGAATATGATTGAACAGCTGAAAACATCAGTATTTTGTTTTATTTTAGTCATTAAAGCTCAATTCAGTGATTGTATGGCAGAGAGGGACGCAGGCACTGGAGAACAGTCCAGATTCACCATGTAAATCAATTGTCCTGTGGCAGTTAGTCTGATGGGACACTACGGCAATCACAGATTAAAGCATTTTAATATATATACTATCTACCTAATTTACTTCTGCACATATCTTGAGGCACATTACGCCAGCGATAAAACGAGACTCATTATTTCCTCTTTATTGGGTATCCGACCTTCATAATGTCCTGCTTCAATGTCGGGTCATTCCCCCCCTTTGGTACAAGCTTGATCCTCTCTCATTCAGGAAACTGATCCGTCACTGAATATGACGGATGTATAACAAAGTGTCTGTCTATTTTAGTTGTTGCAGAAAAGCTTGGTAGTGCATTTCATGATTAGCAGTGTTTGTTGCCGTTGCTTCACTAGCGACTCCTATTTGTCGCTCGTGGCACCCCAAATGAATGATGGCACCTATAGTGTTTCCTAAAAAGACACAAGTTCACAGGTCTGCACTAGGTACATGCCAGTTGTGGAATGCCAAGACTAGTGGTACTTGTCAAAATCAAAACTTGTCCAAAGATAAATGTACAAAATACAAAGTATCGAGCCAGGTACTTAGTTAGAAAGAAAGCTTGTGGGCTTTCTAGATAGAGAAGGAGCTAGCAAGCTCTAGATAGTGAGCTTGCTAGCTCCTTCTAGCCAGTAGCTCAGCTATCTAGCTACTTTTGATTTGAGTTATTTAGCTGACTAGGTGTTAATTAGAGCAATTACAAGCAGCATTATAGAAACTTGTTTACGACAGCCTGTAGGCAACCCTAGCAGCCAATTACATCTAAAAAATATGAACTCTAAATATGAACTCTAACTAATTCAGTTGATTTCGCTCATTAAAAATGAACTATGGTTTGTTTCTGGTGTCATTTGTTAACGAACAACCTCTACCACAATAAAATGTATACGGTGTACCTGCACAGGGTAGCAACAGCAATTTCGCATTGGAACTTCCAATGGGGACAAATTGAGAAAAGTGCAAAAACAAACAAATAGGAAATGGCTTTTTGCCATAGTTGTTCATTAAACAGCAGTAGCTACAGTTTCCCACTGAGGGCCCAAAGTCCACATGCACTTTGTGCGCAGGTGACAGCTTGTTTGTACATGAATACCGTGGCTTTACACAGAACACACGTTATTCTCGTCAGCTGTTTCACCTACCTCTACCTCCTAATCTTGTTTGGAGAGATAACAAGGCTGTTGATTTAAAACATATTTATGAGGGAGCAAATATAATTATAAAGATAAAATCAAAACATTTATAACCACTACATTAAATCACTTTTTACAGTTGTGGTTTTTTGATCTGTGGGGATCCGCCCAGCTAATCAATCACGTGTGTCACAGCTCTGAAGCCTTTTTTCATTGTCAACAGGAGTTACCATGAATACAAAAAAAAAAACACTTCAAAACACTCTGTTATCCATTGAAGCTCAATGTGCTGCTGCCACTAAATGTGTGTTTGAGCTTGTGTGCATTACTTTGCCTGTAAGAAGGCATGAGTGTGTGTGTGTGTGTGTGTGTGTGTGTGTGTGTGTGTGTGTGTGTGTGTTAAGCCTTGGGTTCATGCAGAGTGTCATACAGAGGGTGGGACTCTCTTCTATATGACAATAACATCAAAACCACTCAGGCTCACCCTTGGATTTGGCACACACACACTTCGCTCTCCATTGTCTCTTTGCACTCATTCTTTCTTCATCAGAGTTGACTCTGCATGTGTGGCTGTCAAAGCCCTCTTCTGTGCTTTAATCTGTGACAGGGACTTGTTCGGTAAATGATGAATGACGCCCAGACCCTTTTTTTGTCTGCATTATTTTCACGCAACAAATAAACTAAATGGAGCAATGAGAACTTACTTCATAATACACTACCTCAACGCCGCAGCGGTTTGTTGGACCTCTGCCAATAATTAGCTGACTTACTCATCTCTATTATCAAAATGAGATGTAATTGTTTGTGGCAATTACAAGACACCATAGTTACATTTCATTTGTTGTCAGTATGCTTGCGTTTGAATGTTGTGTAGGAAAAGGTCTATCACTATTCTTGCAATATTTACAAAAATAAGTAAATAAGTCACCTTTCTCTCATTTCTTTCATAGGTCACCTTTCTCCGGTAAACAGAGTTGGGTGTTGCCAAGTACTATTGTCAACGGAGTAACCTATTTTTTCAAACAATTCCTGTTTAAATCTTTACAATTGTATTGTTCTGACAACAATATATACAGTAAATGCCCCCTGGCAGGGTATCCTGATAACACTGAAAACAAGCCGACAGTAAACATGAGAACAGCCAAGTGTCTCATATAGTTTTGTCAGTTTAATAAATCTATTGGTAACAATAAACACATTTGGGGAACACAATTCCACCTTGTAAATCTCATGAGGAATTTGTCTTATGTTGAAGCATAAGGGAGAGCTTCTTCCAGAGCAAACATAATAAAAAGCTTTTATATAGGAGAGAAAAGCCTGTGGGAGAATCTGATCAAAACATGTATATCTACAACAGAACAAAAAGGGGAAATACATTGCTGGAAGGAGATGTCACACAAGAGGGCAACACTATTATATTCCTTTGGTGAGAGGCTAAAATAATCCATCTATTCTTTAACTTGCTTATCCTGTGCGGCGTGGCAGGTGGGTATCCCATAATATAAAATGGGCAAGAGTCAGGGTACAACAGGTCATCGGTGTATCGCAGAGGTTTTGAACTGTGAGGCGTGTGGTTCGAGGTTGACGTGGAGGGAGGGACGTCACGTTCCAGCAATTTCATTTAAAATTCATACTCCTACTCAAGTAAACGTCCCGAGGATACGAGAATATCAATATCTCAGATGTCCATTGAGAATAAACTCCATAAACCCACTTAGAAATCAAAGATTCTCTTATAACTCCAGAACTTTCCTGAAAATCATCAAGTTTGAGGATCAAAGTAATCCAACGATAGCTGTCTGTGCATACGTCTGTAAACTGTAAATAGGAACTGCTAATAACTAATTGGGCATACTTTTATTGGTGCCAATTTGTGAAAATGTATGTAATAAATATAGGTTAAAAGAAACTGGAGTCAAGTTTATCTTACTAACTCACTCCATGGCAACATTATCCTCCCAGTTTACATCTCCTAAAGCCTTGTGGGAGCTGTGGTTCGAAAACTTAGAGCATGATTATCCCCCAAATTAAAGTAAGACAATGAATGACAATATAGTGAAAATAATCCATTAATATTAACTTTTTCCTTTCTTGTTGCACTGTCAATATATTTTTTAATTAGAGTAGGCGTAGCAGGTTTCTCAACATATTAAAGCCCAGGGCCAGCAGGCTAACACATGCAACCTTTCACTTCCACTGAATTAGAGTCCCAATTCCACGCAATAAAACCACGCAGACAACATGCAAAACTGTGAGGTGACGTAATATGTCTTTCAGCTCAAGTGAAACAGGTGACACTAGACACTCACCAAGACACCGGTCCTGCACGTCACAGGTTCTCCTCGCACTAATATTATTTCTTTATGACCATAGTTATTTTTCTTCACTGGGATTGGGATTCATCCTTCCAACCTTCCTCGTTCTTTTATTACCGCTTGAGGGGCAGATGCTTTCCAAATGCCACTATATTGTAACTTGTGACTAATATTACAAAAAAGAAAGAAATAATATCACATATTATTTGACACACGATCTCTCTCTTTTTGGAAGCACAGATTGCGCACACATTGTCAAAAGATGCTCAGGGAGGTTTTCCACTTTTCTGGAGCGCAGCAGAGTAGTGACTTTATTAGTTTAGTGCCCCCTGATTATGACCTCTCAGTGTGTTCGTCTGTACGTGGTTGCTGTGTGCATGTGTGAATGTGTGAGAGACACAGAGGGAGAGTCTTTGATTGTGTCCAAGGCCTGAGGGGCCGCCAAGACAGCTTGACTGGTGAGAACAGATGGCAGCCCACTGTGATATGGTGTGTGTGTGTGTGTGTGTGTGCTGTACAGTTCCACAGAGAAGTCTTTCATTGCAAGTGTGAGAGGGTGAATATTTGTGGAAGTGAAAGTGGATATACCATACATACATGTATGTACTCCATGCGTGTGTACGTGTACATGCTTGTGATTAAAAGAAGACGCGTAAACACTCACGCTCCATCCCTCCAACTTCACGCACATAATAACCCAACCCACGCTGGGACGAGCTTCACATTCGTCAAAGCCTGAAATTACAAACTCTGCCTCGCTATCGTTCCAGGTGTCATGGGAACACTAAGCTAAATTCAGCTTGATCTGGGTCACAGAAAGTGATTTTAGTCATGATGGTTAATAAGAGAAGCTGTACATTTACACTGAGTTGTCAAAATAAGAACTTTGACTAAATCATCATTAGGAGCACTACAAGAAATGTGGATCGTATCTACTGTACGGTGCATAAGCAGCATGTGCATCAACCAGATCATTCAGAGGATTGGACAGAATGAAACAATCGAAATGTTGCAGAAGAAAGAAAATAAATCCTCCCCCTGGTGCTCGTTTTTAAGACGCATACAACCACAGTGACCACAAACACTTACTTGCTGTGGACCTTTGCTATATGTCGTAACCGGCTCTCCCTCCCCGCCTCTATATTATCATCAGTCCGATAAAGGCAAAAGTATCTCGAATGGCGTTAAGGAGAGCGGAGCGATGCACAACAAATTCCTACACGGGGGGATAATCCGGAAATGTTTTGTTTGGATAATGCTGCACTGATATGCTTTCATTTTTCGGGCGACCCGCTCTCCTTAACGCTATTCGAATGAAAATCACACTTTTTTTCTGGGACCACAGAGAGCCTAGGGATGTGAGTACTACAAGTTATATTGTTTTTGGGTGAACTATTCATAAACTCATTATTTCGTGATGTCTAGACAAAGTCTGTCTCTGAAAGTACTCCTTCAGGGAGGTCAAAGGTCAACCACGTAACAGTATCCTTGGAGGTGGTAGGCAGGGGGAAGGAAGTGAGTTTGTGTAAAAAAATTTCCTGAGAGACCGACAGGGAAAACAAAAAAGTTGCTTTGTGGCACATAGCGAGAGGGTGGAAATACTATGAAAACTTCCCCCCAGAAGGTCAAAAAAAGAAGAAAAAAGAAGAAAGGTTGTCCATGTGACTGTATTCTTATGTATTCTACATTTTGTCACCCTATTTTCAATCTACATGTGACCATAAAAACACCTTTTATATCTGTCAGTTCCTCTCCTTGCGTGCCTCTCTTGTTTTTGTCTCTCTTTCTTGCAGTTTGTCTTTCTCTCAGTGTGGCTGTTATTCCACAGTCTGACCTAGTACATTTCGCCAAATCAATTGCCACACTTCTGGAGCCAAAGCCCCGAGGCTCAGCTGTGGCTCTCTTCTCTCTCGAACATCAAAAGCACAGACACAGAATTATGCAATGGTCTTATAGGCGACGGTTTAGCGTTACCAATATGCATATTTTTTCACCAAGAGTAATTTCAAAATGAAGCCTGAGATTTATACTGTGCAAAGATAAACAAATGCTTTCTTCTCTCTACATTACAAAACTTAAATATAGAGAAACTGTCACTTTACTTTGATATTGTCACATTCCATCTATATATCTTTATGTACTTTTACTTACTGTATTTGTATTACTGTTTACGTTGCTGTATATATATATATATATATATATATATGTACACACAGTATATATATTACAATAAATAAATTGTAAAAAAAACAATAAATATATTCATGTATATACATATACAGTATATGTTATATTTTATCCCTAGATTTTAATTTCTGCACTATATGATGTCTTAGGTTCTCATTTTTACCTGATTTGATTGAAAATGGCTGCTTCTCTGTAATTGTTTTGCATATGACCTATGATTTTTTTTTCTTTTTAATTGTCAACAAATTGCATGAGAAGACTATAACCAACTCTCAATAATAATCTGGTTTTGGTCTTTTTATGGGTTTTGTAAACAAAAATATCCCCCAGATTCCATTCAAAAATACATAACATCATACATAAAATCATAACAGAGCATGTATTGTATATAATAATATTATAAAGATTAATCCATACTTGTTCTTGCTTCTTGGATATCTTTAAAGTAAGAAATGTTGAAAAAGTGGAAGTAACTGTACAAGAAAACATTAGTATGAAATAAATCACTTCCTTACTCAGAGTTAACGTGTGTGTGTGTGTGTGTGTGTGTGTCTTAAAGGCCCCATTTGTGCACCATCTGCCCCTGTTGGTTCTCATGGCAACCATCACCAGCTGTGTGGTGGGAAATGTTCAATTCTCTCTCACACACACACACACACACACACACACACACACAGACACAGTCAGTGGCCTCTTTATTACACCTGTACAATCGAATGCAATTCAATGCAACAGCTCTGCCATAAATTCAACCTTGACAAAGTTTATGTTCAGTTTTTTTTTCAGACATTGTCCGGAATTTGTAAATCTAATCATAAGTTTATTATTGAGGTTGTAGTTTACAGTGGCGCTGTACTAGACTACATTATATGAACCATTCAACCTGAACATTAGATGCTTCATAAGATTTAACCCACTTCCCTCATCAAAGTGCCCACTTTCAGTAACAAATGTCTGCAAACACAGCAAGGAGCCAGCATCCTGTTCAGAGGTGGTAATGTCCCCTCCGGCACCTTTAAGTTTCACACCCCGAACATTGGTCAACTACTACAGCTGGATTCCAGGAGATGTTAACTTGTTTACAAACAAACTATGATTTTAACAAAACCATGATGGTTGAGATTAGTCCGCTAAGAAGTTCACCTCAAAACAACATCTGTACACAAAAGGGCAATGTGCAATTCAAAGTCAACAAAAAAAAAGAAAAGAAGGTACGCCAAGTCCCAGTGTCTTGCTTGCAACTGCTGGTTAAAGTGAAGGTGGTTAGCCCCAAAGCTAGTGACAACAAAGTAAAGTGTTTAGTAATGAATTAATAATAAATGAATATTAATGGCAGTTCTTTAAAAATTAAAAAATTGTAAACTGAACTGAACTAACAATGAACAAACTGAAATAACTTTGTCCCTGTTCTGGAAACCTTCAAGAAATGATGAGGAAATAAAGGACCTGCAAAGTAAAGTAATACCCACAAGAATAAACCATGTGCAATAAACACTGTTGACATGACTAAACTGTATGTGAGGCAAAGCATCAGCTGTAACGAGCCACTGCAGCTGAAGAGTGTATTGTTCTCCAATATGGCCACCAGAGGGAGTGACACCTCACCTGAGAGCCATTCGTTTATGTAAAAACATAGACAGTATATATAGGTGTAAAATGCAAAACTGCATCTTTTAATTCCTCTTCTTAATAGTACTAAACATCTCTATGTGTGTATCTCTAAACATACACACATACACTCTGTCTCCTTCTGTCCGTTTGTCTCCATGCTTCTACGTTATAAAGAGATGGCGTCAATTCCATTTTGTTCAAAAAATAAATGATTAACCACTCCTTCTTTGCAAAGTATAAGATATAATTGCTTTCACATAACTTATCAATAATTTTTATGTCAATGGTGACCTCTGTAGGTTGCCGTTTGCACTTGCACTGCATGCAAACAACCGCATGCTGTAGGCCGATACACATGTTGCCCAGACTCCAACATGCTGTACATACATTCTTATGTCTGTGTTGCAGTATTGGGTTGAACTTTAGGCTTTTTTTAGCCTAATAATTTGCCGACTGCAACTTCATAATATTTTTCAAAATGCCATAGATGACATACACAAAGACTCAATCAAGGTTACTCCAAGCTCTGGGAGTCACAACACGCACCCACAACACTCCCCAAATACCAATCCCATATCAGTCAATCTCACAAAATCTTTCCAAAAGCAAATGAAAGTCGTCCAGGTAGGAAAAGACCTCAGAACATCAGCCAGACTAAACCCAATGCACACTGTATAAAACATGAATTAAAAAAGAAAGCACCAGGATACTCTCAGGAAAATAAAGCTCCATTGGAATATGAGAAAAAGTCAAAGATACGGGATGTTTTTTTTGAAACCTGGATGTATTGTAATGATTAGATGAATCCTGCTCTTAAAAGAAAAACAATGTTTCTCTCACAGGATAATATGAAGCCATCTTTCTACAGCTGCAGTTGAGGTGTAAATGGGTCAGATGGCAAGAGAATGATCAAAGCAGCCCCCTTAAGTGTGACGAAAGCAGAATAATTTAAAGTTTCAAAATGGCCTCGTCAAAGTCCAGACCTAAATCACATTGGAATGTGTTGGGTTTCTGAAACAAGAATTTCATGCCTGCTGAGTTGAAGCAGTTCTGTACGAATGGTCGGGTCAAAATTAATCCAAACTGGTATTACCGCCTATATGTTTATGGGTGTGAAAGGAAACAGACATTCCTTTGAATCTCTAAACTTTCACAAATGGGGCATTTTGTTGAAGGCACTGGTGCGTATCTAAACCTCCAAAAGAAGTCTTCTCTGAAAAGTAACACACAGTCCAAGATTAAAAATGGCATGAATTTACTGCAGATGTTGTAACTCTTGTTTATGAAGCTGACATGGATTCGTAGAGTTCAGCATAAATCACAGTATAGAACTCCTTAAAGCTGCACCAATCAATGTTTTTATCAGTGCATCAAATGATTTTCACCGTTCTCAGCAACCCCATTTCCAGCAGCAGGCAGCTGTATTAAATAGCTCTGATGATCCCACTGCACACTACTTACACCAGACAGACAAAGTTGGTAAACATAGTGGATCATTTAGCAGCAAGAGGGCCGTTAATTTCCCTCAGGTGTCGATGGAGAAAAGCAGAGCGAAAATGAGAGTGAATATCGGACGTATAGCAGCTTCATCATGAGAACAGAAACGACTCCAAATGAGGGCTAATGTTGCTGTTGGATTTGTAAAGCAACTGTTTCCTATTGGGTGCACCATATCAACTTAAAGAAATACTTCAGCCACAAAATGACTGTCAATTACTTCTTGAAGAAGAATTCTCACACGCATCAACGATGAAGAAATAATTAAAAAAACGAAGAAAAGTCTTGATGAATTGAAGTAAATGGAGGCTGTGTTTAACAACAGCAAAACTATAAAACATCCAATGGGATAAATGAGACTTTGGATTAAACTGCATGAGATGTGTGGGAGTTTATAAACGGATGCGTTGATTTATTTTAGATTTTGTTGAAAGCAGCCCCCATTTACTTCAATTCAAATTCTACGTTTTGCCATGGTGGCCAAGAAAATCAATTAAGGCAGGTCTAACTAAAAATACTCAATTACAATTCAAAGTCTTGCGTTAAAAAATTGTGTCAAAAAGAGTGGGTATATGTGATATACAGAATGGCCTATGTCAGAGTATTGAATTATTATGTAATTAGATTATTATAATATTAAATACTTAAATATTCCAGAGATAGTCTTGCACTCCAATAAAGTTGGGTGACTCACAAGTTTTAAAAAAATGGTCTTGTCGCAAAAACCACTGAATCCTACGTTTCCCATAATGCAACTAAAAACATAATTGTGTCTGACCCTCCCAGATTGGCTAATGCCCATGTCTTTAGAATTCCATGGCCCAGTTTGTAACGCAGACTTTCTGTTAAAGTTTTAGTTTCCAAGCCCAAGCAAAGGTAACACTGATGACATAAGAGTTGGGAAAGCTCCTCTAGAGCCACATCATACAACTTTTATATAAACTTCACGGCAAGTAAACTGACCTTTACGTGTAAAACCGGTGGAGTTTCCCTTTAATCTGCAAAGTAACTGGTAACTCTAGCTGTCAAAACGATACAATGTCCCAATGTACAATGTGCAATGTACAATACAGTGTGATACGAGTACAATGTTTTAAAAGTAAAAGTTACTGTCCACCTCTGGTTTAAAAATAAGTCACTGTGCAAAATTCCTTAATTACTTATACAACAGATATTACGATTAATCAAAAAACAAGCTGATTCATTCATTATATTAATTAAATCATTCTCATACATTGATTTGTATCTTTATCTAATTGATCAGCCTCATTTTCTTCACTCTGCTGTTCCTTCAAACACTAACAGAGGTTGTTAAAGTAGACTTTCACTTTCCTCTTCCAGATATTTCCACCTAGTCTGAGCTGAAACATCAAGCCTTCAGTTGCGAACACTCCTCTACGTCTTTTTGGCTCTATCAAGCTCAAGGGACTGAATCAAATGGTCTGAGATTGAAGAAAATGAAGTTCATAGTGGAAGATGAAAACACTGCAGGCAGTAGAGCTGTTTAATAACATAACTGTATCTGCTGTGCACATTTTCTGTCCCAAACCAAGCTGGAAGTAACTCCCACATCACACTTGATGAGGCCTCTACCTTCTGCTGTGCTGCTGTGCTGCTGTGCTGCTGCGCCAATGAGACTCTCAGATCTCCCAGCAAATTACACATTCTCCTAAATACATGTGAATGCATCTATTAAAGCCAAAGTGCTGGTGGTGCTTTTTTAAAATCCACATAACTAGAGGCTAAATTTAAGTTGGCACGTAGGGTATTTAATGTTGCTGTTGAGAGCCAGCTCATGTCATTTTTATAGACTAAGAAAAGACACTCTTCACTTGAGGCTGCTGCGGAAACAGAGAGGAGGTGAGGAGAAAACTGAAATTACAAAACTGTCAAATAAGATTAACCTGGGAAAATTCAATTGTGTTGATGAATAAAAGTTAAAGAACTAATTGAATTAATGTTTGATTCACATGAGAGGCTGATTCACAACGAGCAATTAATCTGAATCGGGTGATTTGCAACAATATTGTAATACTTAATACTCAAACTGACAGATAACTGATACCAATAACTCATGAGGACAGTGAGATAACAATATTTGGAAACAAATGCTCGAAGCTGTATATTTCAATTACCATAACGTAAATTAATTTGCTCTTATGAAAACGTACTCAGTTGCAAGAGGTCACATTTGTATCTTCTGGAAAATGTTTCACTGTGAGGTTGTTTTTTTAAATTTTTTATACTGATATGAAATATATCAAACTTCAATATGTATTGTATAATTAATATCTGTATGATTGATATATATAATATATATTTGTATTTATGTACTGTGTTGCAAATAGAGCTGAAACAATTAGTGAAATGAGAGATAAAATAATTATCAACAGGTCTGTTAACGGATTGATCAGCTCTGGCCATTTTTTAAAAGATAAAATGACTTAAATGTACCGTTTCCAGCCGCTAGAATATAAATATTTGCTAGTTTTCTACATCTTACATGATAGTAAAGTGAATATGTTTAGGTTTTGGATATTAGACTATCAGGTGTGAATGTTTATACTTCATTACTGTTTATACTTGTCTAATAACTTAACTGTTGGAAAAAAACTGCAAGAGAATCTGTGCATATGACAATACATCTTTCAAAAAATAGAGCTTCCTTACATACCTGTGTTTTATTTCAGTTATACTGTATATCCATTCACATACGTTCTCTGAAAATGTTAGTAGTACTATTCCTCTGCATATTTTTACCAAAGAAGTCAAACAGCTCGGTGTTGTTTCGAAAGAGTAAAATTCGCAGAGGAACATTTTGATTGCCAAGTATTCCTCACTTGAACTCATCACAGAGGACTCTGCACATACATCTCTTTAGGGGAGAGTGGTAAAAATGTGTCAGTGCTGTGCCACACTCTGTCTGTCGTAATTATTATTTTTTTGTAAGTTTTGTCACAGAGGCCTCACCCCAACAGATGGTTTTGAACTAGTCACAGGAGGCTTTGTGAGTAATCTTCCTCACTGTGCCGCTGTCTTCGCCTGTCACTTCTGTCTAGCGACCGTGGCAATCAGAGTGGATGCCGATCACATTTAGCTGCACGGGAATGTCAAGGTGGTAGTGCAGGGGAGGGGCTTTGAGAGCACCTAGACGCGACTCAGGGAGAGGCAGCACATTTCATTTCCTGAGCACAAGCCACACAGCTCGTCTGTGGTACACAGACGAGGAAAGCTGCTGTGAGATTTACACTCGTAGCTAAGTGCTCAGCAGTGACAGGACACATTTATTAACCTTGACGTGTACAACGGAGTCATGCTGGGAATTTTCATTTTGCAGCAGCACGGCCCTGTTTACACATTGAACATTACACCAGAGATTCAGTATTACAGATTCTCTCTTCCATATAATCTAATATGACTAGCGCAACTAATGATAAACACTGTGACCTTTCTTGGTACTTAAATCAATGAACATATGAGACTATATGTGACATTAGCTTCACTAGACATTTAGACTTCAGTTGTGTCATCAAATCACACACAAGTGCTTTGAGTAATTAATGCATTAGTCATATTTTCATGATTTGCGATACTTGATGCAGAATTTTAGCCCCGGGACAACTATGAGTTGTTTCGTATGGTTGAATAAACTTTCAAATTGCCATCAAGTGAGAGCAGCGGATTACAGATCATCACACACAACTGCAGATCTTTGCAGCACATTATGATCGTATCTCAGAGTGATCTGCTGTAGCAGAAAACATTAGCTGTAATTGTGGTTTAATTGTCAAAGCTGCAAAAATGTTTTAGTTTAGCTTTTTTTTGTCATTTCTAAATGATGTGATTGAAAATGACATTAAATGAAAAACTGGACCACAGATCATCATTGCGACATAATTGTCTTTAACAATTGAAATCTTTATGGGATCTCAAGTTTCAGGATTCCTTTGGTCGGTTTTCTTGAATGAAATAAGATAACATCGCTGATTTGAGTGTTTTTAATGTGACAGATTATTGAGACGAAACAGAGAAAGATTGAACAAAGTGAACATCTTACTTGGTGAACCTGACCTGCTGTACTTCTTTATTTAAAATAGCTGTGGCATAGCTACTACTACTATTGTACTATTATTATAGAGCCCCTCTGTTCAATTGGCACAGATCACATGGCAGAAAACAAACTTGATGTGTAAATCTGCTCAAACAGATTTGTAAACCATGCCCTCGCATTCACAAGCTTTGCGAGCGGTTTCGATGTGGAACCCTTTTGACTGGGCTGCAGACATTTGACGATAAAAAGAGCACCAACATGATTTTATCCAGCCATTTTGGGATCTCTATAAACGTCAAAAATGTGTGTTTTGGTATTGTTAGAAAAATAAACTTCTTATCTTCTGCAAGACAGAAATGCAGATGAAAGCCGTCCAATCCCCTTGCCTAAACTATGATTTCTGTGTTTACTATGAACTCTAGGAATAAAACAGACAAATAATTCCAACTGTGATACTTCCACGACCCAAATAGCCTTTCTCACATTAGGTAGAATAGGAACATGGACCTGTTAGAGCGATGTTCTGAGCCTTAAAATGTATGAATATCATTTTACAGAATTTTCATTAAAATCTTTTTCTATGGTTAGTAACAGCCATAACTTATGCATCAACGGACAGAATGATAAAGAACACTAACTCTGTTGTATTTTTATTAAATTAGGTCACTACTTCATGAAAAACATGAAATTTTGTTCTGATATGAAAACAGTCAGAGGTGATAAATCAAGTGTCACAATGGTTGTGGATGTTTATGAATTACTAAAATGAGCGAGTAGCAGCGATCGTTTCCAGCCAGCTACTTTCTTACTGCAAATCTGAGGACACAGTTTACAAATCCGTTCACAGCCGTTGTTTTTCTACCATATGACCCGGGAGGGGCTCCATAGATTATACACAATGCTATAGATCAATTCATTCTGATTAGCGTTTCAAATTTTGGTTATTCTTATAAAAACAACAACATTATAAGAGAGAAAAAGGGTACAAAATGTATGTGCTTATGTTAACAGTTGCCTATTCTTCTTGCTTCAATTGATCATATATTGAGTGATATTATTATATGATACGATTGTTGAAAGAATTTGAAACAATATTACCAAAAATCATGACTGTAAAAAGGGGCGAAAAGGAGCAGTGTAGAAAAGCAAGAGCTCCAATCTAAGGAGAAGCTACTACAGGCAAAGGACAGACTAATGCAGCAGAAACATGGGGGGAAAGTGAAAATACATGTTACTGTAAGTGAGGTGACAACAGCAAGAAGGAAAATGGAACAAATAAGAGAAAAAGACACACCAACCAAAGAAGTTCTCACTAAAGAAAAAAGTCCAGAATTAGGATGTGAAAGCCCAACTGTGGGAAAATAGGGATGAACTCAACAGAGAAGAATGGGGAACTACTGATGAAAAATACTGAATGAAGTAAGAAAAGAGAGAGGGGAACGATTGGAGGAAAGAAGTGTTCAGCTGAAGAAGTTTCTTGATGACCTCAAGACTTCAAAAATCTTTGCAAGTGAACAAGTGAACTAGAGAGGTAGATGAAAGAAGGGAGGGATGAAAAGAATAATAAAACAGAGCTGAAACGGGAGCTAAAGAAGGCGTCTGAGCAAACGAAGGAGATGGAGAGAGAGGCTGAAGATGAGAGGGGGAGGGGACAAATGGACGGGAAAGGGAGGAAATGAGGGAGACCTGTGAAGAAGAGGCCAGAGATGAAGAAGAAAGAAACCCTGATGACTCTTCACATCGTGGTCTCAAAGACAGATGCAGAAAAAATGTTGAAAGACATGTGGAGGAAAGGGACGGAAGACAAGTTATGGGGGGCTCTGTTAATGTTTGTAACGCTGGAGGAGGTCGAACTGAAACTGCTGACAAGAAACGGAAACGACCAGCAGAAACGGAGAAAGATGAATGCCATAGAAGAACGGGTCAATAATGTAATAATGTGACTGTAACTGCAAGTGAAAACATGTGTTTGCCTTTGATTTCCACACTAAAAACTACTCCTCAAAGACATGTGTTGGATTAAATTGTGCACCATTAGTGGTCAAATATAACAGTCCTGTTTTAATAATAGTAAAAAATAAAAATAAATTGCCATTTAACCAGCAGCTTTTTGAATAGAAAGGAGGAAAGGAACTGCAAACCTTCAAACATTTATTCCTCTTGATGGTTCTTTTGACTCCCAGAGAGACGTGTTTACATTATGTGTGTCAGGATGAAAGTCAATATACTTCTTTCTGATTAATCTGAAGAGTTTGGATGAAACCGAGGGAGAGGTTGTTTGAAAAAGGAGCGGTGGCAATTATGTATTCCTCTGGACACAAAGAGGTGGAACTAGCTGGACAGTTTTATCAGGATGTATAAGTGCAGCAGAGTTGGTGGTCACTAAACACAAATACATTTTACTGGTGACAAGAGTGTCAAAATTGTGGCTGGTGAGAATCTTAATAGTTGTGTGACTTGATTTTGAAATAGAGTTATTATTTGACATCTTCTATAAAAGATAATAAAACCTGCTGGTCTGTTGCTGCTGTTGTTACAGTAGTTTCTGATTTAACCGCAGTATATTTGGTCGGACCGTGACGTGAATGGCTTGCATGATGTCCTCTCTCAATGCTTTACTGCTAATTGCCTGCAAAAAGGAGCGAAGCCTCACAGTGGCCAAAGCATTTTTTGTCCTCTACCTTGCCGTTTTGGAGTAAATGTGAACACGTTCATCTTTGCCACTGAATGCCCGACAGCCTCTGTACAATCATGAAGGTAGAGAATGAGTTGGAAGCAAATACGGCAAAGAAAAGCAATATGTGGAGCAAAGCAACTTAATTTCATCGTAGCAAGTATGGTAAGAAATTAATAAATAACACCCATCTTTCCATTAATACTGACTAATGTTAAAGTGTGCACAAGGTCAGAGGAGCAGGCTTTCTGTCTGATGTTGATTGGATTAAAGTACATTTTATTTTAGCTATAAAAAGAAATTAGATTGAATAAGATCATTAAGGGCATAACCCCAGTTTATGAACAAAGTCGTACAGCCTGCTTAATGCAAGGACAAATTATACATTTGCAGAGGTCATAAATAATCCTGAAATGATTTATCATTATTTTAACCACAAAGAAAGCTTCACTTTAAATTGAAATGATAGCTGTATGGAGATTTCCTTTAGCATCTACTTGTGCTCGCTGTATGTCCTTCACAGTCCTTATTAAATCTTAACTTTAAGTTCTTTTCAACATTTCTCTAGTAGCACAATCTGAATGCTGATGAACTGATTCGGTCAGTATTGACTCTTGTTAGCCTACTTTGCTCTTACACCTGTGCACTTGGTTAGAAACACTAGATGGCAGCAATGTATCAGAGTATAACAGTATCTCCAAGTAGATCATTCAGACATGTTCTCTCTAATGAGACTGAAATTTAGTTTTACGTCAGCCAGTGTCAAGCAGTACATATTTTACTGGATAGTAAATATCTGAGTCCTACAGGATATGTATTGCTGAAACATTAAATTGAGAAAAAGGAGAAATGAAGTGCTGCGTTCTCTCTTGACGCCTTTATTGATCGCTTATTGGCTTCTTTAATCAGTAGGCCTAACATTTCCTCAGTGACCAGAGGACAGTACGGAAGGTTACTCCCTGGCACAAACACTGACCCCCCTGCTGATCTGGAACAGATTGAATTAGAAACGCCATCAGTTGGAGGTTTGACCACTTCCCGAGCACCACGCTGTGACACTGGATTGGATCTCTCTCAAAGGAAATCATCTTCCAAAGTCTGTATTAACACCATCGTGCCCCCCTGCCAAGTTAGGCCAACCTGTTCTACTTGTCCCTTGCCAGGGTGACTACTGGCACAGACTGCAGCAGGTACCTTTAAATGCAGGCCAGGGCTCAATTCTCCAAAGGTGGGCTTCTGATTAATTGAGCCTGAGGATATGCGGCCTAGCTACTGACAGGGACTAAGTGCAGGTGCCATGTTTAGAGAAAGAGCTCTCCGTCTTGCCCCCGGTGACTCATTCAGTGCTGAGGACTAGAGTGGGAACTCCCTTAGAACTCCATCTCGAAGAGCTATGTTGCACAACATTTGAACATTGCCGGCCTACAGGGAGGTGTGTCCTTTGTGATCGATACCTCGTCCTGTCTGACACCTCTTCAAGGATTCAATTTAAAATTCCATTTCATTGAAAACAGATTGCGATCAGCTGATCATTGTCCATACACTCAATTAAATAACACTTTCCCCGATCAGCGAAGATCAGTGAGAAATGAAATGCGGTACTACCGTGGTAATGGTCTACTAGCTCTGCAGTCAATTTGAATCTACTGTCTACAAGCTAGCCATTTCATTCTGTAAACAAGTCATGCTTTTGCTTCTTTGTCCCATGCTGTTGATGGCTAACGTTGTTTGAAGCTATAGCGGGAGGCTTGCAGTCCGATACAGCGACTGTATGAGCGGCAATTATTGTGAATATGTAAACATACAATTTACATAAATACACCTACAGTCTTTTTCCACGCAGGTCTTAACATCCACACATATCGAGACACATACACAGAGGGCATGTTTATTGTGTGCAAATAAAGACGTTGACTACCGCACTAAGACAGGTCGGCAGAGCTCTTCTCCCTGGAGACAGAGACAGCCTCTCTGTAGTGCAGCGGAAATTATCTCTAACTGCCTTCTGTTGTAAATATGCTCATGTTTATGGCATTTTAACAACAACTGGCATGCAAAATGAAGTACCTGGAGTGTGGGCGTGTGCATGTGTGTGCATCTTTTGTGGATTGCACACTGCCATCTAAAGCTGTGCCTGCCTGGATATCATGAGAATACATCAGTCTCTGTTGCTCAGGCAGCTCATGCAGCTGAACCAGTCACTTATGATTATACTTATCACCCTCTTCCAAGAGAACAGGAAACTGGAGAGAGAAGAGCGGGAAGAGAGGGAAAGAGGAGAGGGAGAGAGAAGTGGGGGAGAAAGTGGGAGGGAGGGAGGATGTGGGGAGAAAGAGGATGTGTGGTTAAGTGAGTTGTAAAATTTTACAGCTAAAATAGGATTTCTCTCCACAACGAGCCATACTTGAAATTATATGAGTCATAGAGAAAAGATAAGGCAAATATTTAATAGTGTAGCCAACAGAATAAAAACGTGCAGCTGCTCCATGTGAACCTGCATGCCTTCCAGGACACACATTCAATCATGATAGAGCTTTAAGTAGTACTGAGTTATTATAGCAAAGGGGTCTGGACTGCTCCCTTTTAGTGCACATGCTCGCCTCAGGACAAGTTATGCAAAAGTGTAGTAAGATTATTATTTTTTGCTAAATGTACGTTTATTCTTCTGTCGGTGATACTGAGGTCTCTGTCTCCCCCTGGGCATGTTTTAGTCCATTTATGCAACTCCTTCTCATTTTTAAATAATTCTAAAGCTTAAATTATTTTAGGAGAGATATCTTGGCAGCAGACAAGTATCCTCCATGTGGTCTTCATTATACATGGGGATTTTCATCTAAGAAATATGGAGGAAGCAAACATGTAGGCAAGCGAAGAGACCTGAGGCCTGTACTACGAAGCAGGATTTGGGGTTAGCGAGGTAACTTCAGGGTTAATCCCCGGGTTTTCAGTCCTACGACGGTGGTTCACTTCTTACTAGGTTAGATCGCCATTGTAACTTATGCTGCACACCTGACCTGCTCCGGAGCAGGTTTTGTTCGAGATAAGAGATCAACTCGTGTAAAAGCACCGTCTGCTGACCAATCACAGCTCCGTACGCAGATCTTAAGACAATATTACACAATACGAAGAAGTTCTAGGCTATATTAAGTCATAATCCAGCCTAAAAGCAACACAGTCTGAGCTGCCAAATGCAGGAAGAAGAGCTGGCAAAAAATCTCTGTGTGAGTGAATGAATTAACAGGCTTATAATATCACTGCCCCATATAGAGTTTGTATCTATAATTACATGTGTGTATTCCCTTAAATGAATGTGTTTCTTAGATGTAGCCCATTCCTAGGTGTGTAGGACAATATTTTTGTTTTATTTTTCAGCTGCAACCCCGGGGATTGGAAACTGACAAAATAAATACAAAATATAAGATAAGTATAAGAACATAATTAAAATCAGTAAATAGGTTTACCTTCATATCTAATATCTCAAACACCCACAGCATACATAAAAGTACCTGGAGCAAAGTAACGCGAGGCAAAGCATTCAGCCTGCAGGACTGTGAGCACACGACTCTGACATCATATCATCATATATATTCACTGTCGTGTGCTTACAGTCACACAGGCTGTGTGTGGTGTACGTAGGGTCGGCCTATGCTGTGGGTTTCAATATATGAAAGCAAGTCCGCTTACCACTTTGAATTAGGTTTTTATATTCTGCTGGGGATTCCAGTGAAAAGAATAAGACTAAAATATTATCATACAAGTCATAATTTCCTTAAAAAGGATGAATAAAGTATCTTATAATCTATAAGAGCACATTTAAGCAACACCTTCATTTACTTGGAATATGTGTTTAACTTCTTCATATTTGTCCAATATTGTAGTTTACTCTAAAACTACTGCTGACAGCACACTTGTCCCTGTTTGTGATTGGTCATATGTTGCAAACCCTTTTATGTGAACGCGCTCATAGCCAGACTCAGAAATCCTGGGGTGACTTACCGAGTTGATAACCACCGTCGTAGGTTGTTGGGGTTAGTTAGGCCAGTAACACAAAGGTATCCTGGGTATGTTGAACTCGCTTCGTTGTACAGACCTCAGGGATTCAAGAATACCCACAAAGATCAGTGTTACCCTCTTATTATCTAACCTTTCTTATTATCTCTAACCTAGCAACGTTTTATCTTATTATAGCTTTCTTTGACCTGAAAAAAAAACTTGACACATTAATTGCCCTCTCATTTTTCCTCTTAAGTAGCACAATGTCTGTGATCCTTTCTGATAGAAACTACTTCATTTGACATTAGGCTTCCTGCAATAACACTTTCTAAGATTTGTCTAAGAAGATTTAAGTTATGTTGGAGAAAATCATCCCATCTGGCGTGAATCAGCCGCAGTGACAGTTCATGTTTGTTGATGGAGCAAGTGGTAAACAAGTTTCGCTGTCAGATATTTCAGATTATACAAATCTTGTCTTGAATTTAGTTTCTGGCCCAGTGGATGGCTAGGGATCCTTTAAGATCATACAAACTTAAACTAACAGGTTCTTTAAGTTACACAGGATGACCCATATGCTATTTCCATTAGAAAAACCTGATAACAATTTGTGCAAGAAATATTCCCACTAGTGTTTTACAGGTGGCGGTAATGCGCCACACAACGCAGCACTGCGCCAGCAAAGGCGAAGCAGAAGAAGAAGAAGAAGAAGAAGAAGAAGAAGAAGAAGAAGAAGAAGACAAAGACTGTTGCTGACTGTTACACATGAATGTAAACAATGCACAATTTAAATAGTTTAAAGATTGGCCTTACACATGTTTTATGGAAATACATTCAACATAAGGATGCACAGAACACATCTTGGTGAGTAACACTGAAGAAAACTCCAAGGGTCACCTTTAAGTAAAAATAGCAATACAATACCAAACGCTGAAGTCCTGCATTCATAATTTTAAGTAGAAGTACAAAAACGTTAAGAGCTAAATGTACTTTAATAGGACAATTCAATTGATTTGTCAAATCGACAGAAATATAATCGCCAACTATTTTGATGAACTATGAATTGTAGTAAAAGTCATTGTTGAATGCAAAAATCGTAAAAAGAAATGCTGTTTGTACCCTCTCAGAATATCTGCTTTTCTCTATTTTATATAATGTTAAAATGAATATTTCTGGGTTTTGGACTTAGTGTAGAAGACATTTGAAAGACATCATCTTGGACTTTGCGAAAACTGTGATGGACATTTTTCACTATTTTTTTTAGACCAAATGATTAATCGACGCATCTAGAAAATAGTCATTAATCATTAGTAGCACAATAGTTCCTGTCAGAATGTTGTTATTGTATATGATTTAGAGCTATTTTATATACTGTTGGGTAGTTCTTTAAATAATACATCGTATTTAATAAACTAATCACATGTTTTGTACTGTTTGTAAAATCCTCAAGCAACAGTATCTATAGTTGTGAAATAAATGTAGTGGAGAATAAGTCTCTGAATTGTAGTTCAGTAGACGTAGGCTCTAGCATAAAATCTCTCAAGTAAGTACAAGTAAATTACACTTGAGTAAATGTACTTGGTTACTTTCCACCTCCGCCTGCATGCGTGTAATCTGTAATTTGTCATCCTCTGTGAATTAGCCAGTGACAAACACCAATAACACATTTTTACCACTGAAAACTCAATATTATGAGGACGATGTATATAAACTCGATATTTGTGTCCATTTGTGTTCTTTGAAGCTGCAATTATCTACTCCCCCTGAGGATAAATACAGTTGATCGTACTTATAAAGCTCCGAAAGTGACTCACTGCTCTGTGTCAACAACTGTGTTGTTGTATTCTGGGATATAACAATGCTAATGACATTGTTATCAACTCTGTTGATGGCGCTGCATCTTGTTTGATGAGTACTCGGATGAATTGCTGCTCCCAATTCACAAGCTGCTCCCATGTCATTGGATTAGATCAAATGAACCAAGAATCGGCTGTAAACATTTCATTTTACTCAAAAATAAAATGAAGAGGAGATGATTTATAAATGAAAATCACTGATGGGACAGAAATGTAGTAGAAAACGGCACGCCATATAAGCTACTGTTTTTGAAAATAACTGATGAATTATTTATCTAAGCTTGTGTTGCCAATTTTAGACACATAATGCATCATGCAAAAATGAGCTACATAATTTACATCAGATACAGTACTGTATGTTGCAAATAAATTAAAATAATTCAAATAAGTTCTCTTTGAGAAAATGCAAATGGAGATTCACATGAAAAATCTAAAAAGCAGCTTTGGCAAATTATATATTTCATTTGTATACATCATGCTTTATTTCAAGCATTTATATTCTCTTTGTTGACTCCATTATATTACTTTACTATACAGAATGATTACCATTACCCGGGTTTCCCCTTTTCCTATGTTTGCCCTAGATCAGTGTGGCCTGGCTGAGTTTTGTGTGAGAGCTTAACTCTTATCAGTTCTTCATTATATATCATATCATAACTCTCTGCAATGAATCGGCAACAATAGAAGAGCTGTTCATGAGATTTCCAAATGGAAACTTTCATTCCCATCTAATGCTGTAATGCTTATCTCCCAGTGCAAAAACAGATTCACTCAGTTTCCATTGCAGACTGATTTACCATGTTCAATTCACACTCCACGATAAGTGGAGATACAGGCAAGCTATTCAGCTCCAACACTGTGTCTGGATGTCGAGACTGATGGAAGAAAAAGAGATGGCGTTGGATTGTACTCATTTGTAACACAACTATAAGTACGAGAACACATGAAACAGTTTTACGAATATGTCAACAACCAGAGTCTACAGCCACATTCAGAAGCAGGACTCTGCAGCTTCTCTGGTTCCTCTGCAAAACAATCTTACAACTGCTGGTCTATTTTCTCCTCTACTCCTCTATTCGCTGACATAACTTCAAGCACAACAGGACCTCACATTTTTTCATATACACTGTTCAATGATTTAAGTAATCTATAACTTCTTTCCACCTCCAGGAACAACCAAGAAATGCAAGATCATCGACAACCCCGACCGGCACATACAGTAATTGATGCCTTGTGTATTATTACTAGCTGTGGGAACAAGGCTTTTTAAGCTTCGTAGCGGTCTTCATGATGACAAAATCTTGCCTGTAGCATTCTCATTACTGGGCAGTTGAAAATGCATCAAAAAAGGAATGGGAGTATAGGCGGTGGGACAGCGAGCAGTGTGTTGAATTCACAATTGGTGTGCAGCCTAGAATGTGAGACTAAATGGTATTTCAGTATTTTCACAGTAAAAAAAAAAAAAAGAAAGATTATATACAAAACTACTAATTTGCAACAGCAAATATGTTTTCATAGAAGCCACTATACTGTGCAGTATAAGAACATATCACTGAAGAAACATGGCCAGTTAACATAATCCAGGATTCAATTGGCCTACAATTTTGGCAAAACCAGTTGGTAGGAAATATACACAATTTGTAGAATATAGAGGTGAGAGTCATATACAAAAGTGTGGAGTATTTCAAAGTTAAACTGGAGCCATTGGTGTCTATTAATAACTGTTCGGACCCATAATACATGCATTATTCATTATTAATAATCCATCTAAATTAAAGTACAGCTCACACTGAGAGAACACACACAGGTATCAAGCAGGTATCAATTAATTGCACGTTACATGCATATAATTCATTAACAAACATAATAGAAAATAAATATTTCTATTTAAAACACCTGATCTGGTACCAACCAGTTTAAGTCACCATGACAGCAGAGCATTTAGAGTGCACTGTGCATCAGGATTTATCAATGGAGAAATACAATACAACACAAATACTGGCATTTAATATGTCATTTCACTGCCTTAGTATCTCTCTTGAAATGCATTAAGGAATCATGGGCAGGGCAAGTGACCCAGTCACAATGGTTCTCTTCAGATGTAATATTTTATTCAACATGTGACAAACTTCTTCATGGACATCCCACTAATCTGACTAATTACACTTTATTTGGCTTATTATTTGGAATCATGACATTTCTGCATCACTAACAATCTTAGAACAAGGGTACAAAACAATACCATTCAGTTAATATGTCCATGCCCTACAAAGAGATGTCCTTACTGTCGTGGTACATGATTGTTTCAATTGCCATCTGACAGAAAAATGAGATCATACTGGGTACCTCCTATGTGTGAATGCTGTATATATGAGAGCCACATGTTTAAGACAAAATCATTTGAATGCCCCAGTTACACTTCAACAGTTCTGTTACTTCTTCCTTGCACTGTAACTGAGCTGCCATGCTGTACCGTACAATTACCACCAACCCTTTTGTGTGGCAATGATAAAGTATCTACCTATATATGTATGAAAAATTGAGTTGTGACACAAAAACATGTAACTTGAGAGATATGTGGTACATCTTTCACACAGTATTTAGTTTTCTGTAGAGTATACTGAACTATACATTGATTAGGGTAATGTTTCTTTAAAAAAGATATATCTAAATGTAGGGGACTTTTTGTTTAAAAGCACTTGACGGATGATTTAATGTGAGACAGTCTGTAACCCTCCCAACCCAGCAGAAACTCACCTTGCCTGTTTCTTCAAACACATTTTTATGTAGGAGTCAGAAAAGGTGTGAATGCATAAATTCTTCTCACAATGTGTTCAGACATTTTCTGATCTCTGTTTGGGGATTTTTGTCAGAGATGATTGAGAAAGTCTGTGTTACAGCATAAAAACAAAAGGAATACAAAAGAAATAGAGATTAGAGTGAAATCTGCAATTATCACGACCGCGCAGAGTCATGTGTAAAACTGATGAGGTACTCAAACATGTGTGTTTTTCTAGGTTTTTGTTTTTCCAGCGGAGTCTATGGTATGTTTACTGTTGGTATAATGGGATTCATTTGTTATGCCACGCACCCGCTGAACTACAGTGTGTTAATTATGTATACTGCTGATTCTCTGCAATTAGACGTCATGCATTTTTCTGGTAATTGTCTTATCTTGCACAACAGCTAATCTAAACATAAACATTAAAATATATTAACGAGATTAAGGGTCACTGCACGGAAAATGCAAAGAAGCCTGAGAAACTAACTGACGCACACATTCCCAATTATAAGGCTGCAGATTGTTCACACTGCAGGTCTGGTTTCAAATGCTTTGCATCGATGACACATGTGCGTCCCCATTCAATCAAATAGCTCGTCTACAACATGGTCGACCTGAAATAACACATCTGTCTTCAGCTTCTTAATTGAGCAGACACATCATTTCAACAACATGGATTTCTCCAGGTCCGTCCCTGCTTCCCAGACCCTGCAGAACCATGGGTAATGAAGGCACTGCCAGCTGAGAATTCATTCATAGATCATCTGGGGATTTTATTAATGCATGAAGACATGCTGGGTAGACCCACACCTTACCCCCGCCCCCCAGGAGAGCATGATTAATGGTGTTCCCCCCAAAATGCATCAGTTAGCCAGTGCTATCTGGTATTTGTCTTTACAAGATTGTATCGACTTTTGGGAGATCATGCAGAAAATGAACTGTCATGTGTGCAGGAGCTTGCTGAACGAAGGGTGGTAATACCTTCGTTCTGCTGGCGAATAGAAACAAGCCTCAGCATGGAAACAGATACCAAACGGGGGCTGTATAGATGATGGTGCAGACACCTCCTTGCCCTCTTTCTGATAAGAGAAATCTTGTTATGCCTTTAATAAGTATAGCCCTCTTCTTCTTTTATGGAAATGGGTTTTAACAGAGGTCTCGACGAGGATATTACAACATATCAAGCTGTTCCACTGTTTGGTTACACCACATAATGGCATCATTATTTCTTCCTTTGCATGCAGATGGAGAATTTACCACCAAACACTGACAGCAGGCTTTGTCTTTGTACTCTGTAAATGGCTACTTAAAGTCAGATTAATATCTAAGACCAAACTTCTAACAGCCTTTGATTTTAAAGAGCTTTTTCTCTGCCCTCCTTTGTAGCTTTTGCACATTTGCATGGACTCCAGAAAGGCATTATCAACACATATTACAAGCTTCACTTTAAATAATGACATGTTTGTTGTTTATATGCACTTCTCTTCAAAGACATTGTAACTCCCCTAATAACTGTTACATTTTTTAATTTGACACAGAGTGAAACTTTGATCTTGAAAATACAATATGATAATGACCTGCATTGAAATCACAAATGATAATTGAAGGAAAACATGCTGCAAATGTGGGCATGAGGCACATTAAAATGTGGTTAAAGAACTCAAAAGCTTTATCCATTCAAATATAGACATTTAGAATTTCCAAAAAAGACAATATCAGCACATCTATTATTATTCTGTTATCGTTCTGCTGAGTACTCATCCTTAAACACACTTTCAGAATCATTCACCCAATTTGGTGGACATTTTTCAGAACTTTCCACCCTTCAAAATCAACTGTTAAAGAGTTGAGTTGTTGTATTTGCTTCCTTGTAATACACAGCTAAATCTCAAAATCTAGAGTCACTGACAGGGAGCAGAAGTCATCCACCAGCCATTTTGGGGCAATCTGGAAGAAAGAGATTGCATCAGCCAGTCTGATAATTCAAGTTAAGCCTGGGGCTGATTTTCTGACAGACCCAAGCTGAGGCCATAAGGGAGATCAGCAACCAACAACCAGTGGTGGGAGGGAAAAAGGAAGGAAGCCCTCTCACTGAAGCAATTCACATCCACCCGACAGAGGGTGGAATGACTGATTTCGGAAGATAATTGTGTCTGGAGAAAACCCAGCTACAGGAACAGTAGGAATTTTTATCAGCAAACCAACTTCCTCCTACACCGATAGGGAGATGAAAACTGGCAAGGTGCAGGTGGGGATGCAGGGAGTGTCATTACCGGAGGGTCACTGCACACATGATAACCCTACTCGCTCTTTTATTCCTTTCATTTTGTTTATGCTCTCCACTCGGTTGCGTGCTTGATGAGGTAAACACATTGGTCCCCTGGCTTTTGAAATCAATTTGATTCTGGATTTGTCTCCACAGACACCTGAAGGACCCTCTGGTGCAGCTCCGTTATGGGGCCTAGAGGAGTGCTCCGGATGCACTCCCTGCCTTCAAACACTGAAAGAGGAGCTGGTGATTAACCGTGACACAACAGCACTACTCGCCAACTCTCAGGCAGCAGTCGAGATGCCTCTCCTCGTCCTGCCTCTCTCTGCTCTCCAACTGTGTTGCAGTGTTGGGGAGAGGCCAGAACTGCGCAGTTTTTGGAAGAGCGTTGTTCCTGTGAGAGACTGTAAAGTAGGTTGAGAGGACGGCCATACCCACAAGTCTCTTCCTAAGCTAATGAACATTCTGGAAAATAATTAGTGAGATGCAGCCAAGTGTTGTCTTTGACCTTAGCAACCTTCATCTGCCTCCTATTTAACAAACAGCTCCACTTTACTGCTCATGATGGCTTACTTATCCACTAGTTTTGAGGAGATTATTATAACCAGTAGTACATTTTTATCCATTTGTGTTAAATAAGTAACCAAAAATCTAAGATATCGACACACACACACGCAGGTAGATGTCTAAAGTCATGATAAATGGCCAATGAACTGGAAGCAACCAGGACTAAGAAATAGGGGGTGGGGGAGGAGTTCAGGTATTCTTTGTTTTTCTTAAGTGGTTATCTATCAGATAAAGGATGCATATTAACATATAAAAGCACAGTATCAGCCACTAGATTAGACTGCAACTAATGATTATTTTTTATTAGCAATTAATCTTAATTTCTTATTAGCTAAAACTGATTGAATGTTTAAAAAATCCCAAAACATTTTCTGCCACCAGCAGTTGGTTTCAGTTCATTATTTGGTAGCTAGTATGCATCGTTCCACAGTCAACCTGATTTCATCCCTACTCGTCAGTATTTGCCGCTTGGGCAAAGCCCCAGGCTTCACTTTCATGACGTCAAGGGGAAGCCATTAGAGGTGTATCTTGACACAGTGGGTTTACGCGTCATTAACATTGTCACTTAGTGAGGTTGGTTATCTGATATAACATGTCTTGACATAACTTTGCATTAAGGTTTAGAAAAAAACATGTCGGCTTAGGTTAAAAGATGCTTTGGTTATATAATGTTACTCAATGACGGAGCATCACATGACATTACATCATTAAAAGAAACCTTGGCTCTTGGTTTCACACAGGACACATATCTCTGTGGCGAAAGTCCCGTGTTGGTTTGACGCATGCACCACCCCACCCTCCAACCCTTAGTGGACTTTTGCGTGCTTTATAGACGTCTGTTGCTCTCACAGTCTAATAATGACGCCACTGAGTTTACATTGGAGTTAATTAAAATCCCAGTGTGTTTAATGCAGACGCTAAAGGCTGCCTTGTGTGTCGGTATCAACACGCCGACACACAATGCCCAAGCTTCAGTAGCCGAGGCCCTGGGAGTGAGAGCATACTGAGGACATAAGAAAATATATTGGATGATATGACAAAACAATAACGAGAAATTAAAAATGTTAGAAGGACACCTTGAATTGTGGCCATGATGCAAGTATGTAATGCTGACACGGTTTCTAAATTAGCCCAAAGATCTCTTTGGCAGTGCTGTACTATATTTTTTGTTGGACAACATATACACTAATAGCAATATACCAAAATAGCGATAAGCTTAAATTATTGGTCGATATATACCAGCCGGGGACATTTATTTGTTTGGTTCTAATGCAAATTTCTTGTTTTATCCTACCAACAAAAACCTGAAAGATATTCAATTGACAATGATATAAAAGAGGGAAAAGCAGCTAATACTCATATTCCAGCTGGAACAAAAAATATTTAGAATTTTTGCTTGAGCCAAGAAGATTAATGATGATTAATTGATTTCACAAATTATAGTCAATGTGATTAACTTTTGAAATCATCCCCCGAATGAATGCGTTGTGCATTTTTGATATGCTACAGTGATATTTTATTAATCCTCAAAGCAGACATTCTCTTCATTTGGGCTTTGTCAGCACAGCAGCACCTGACATCATTTGCAAAAGGACTCTTGAGCAGGTTGCTGTCAGAGCGGCCTGAACCCCGATCCTCCTGGCTGAATCTCCTTAATTACTGGGAAACCCTGACAGTGAGATGAGGTATGATTTATAAGGAACATTAGATTTTAAAAGGGACAGTTCAAAAATATAAATGTTCCCTTTTACATGCTACTTATCAATCTAGTTTTTTTTTGGTGTGAGTTGCCAAGTGTTGGAGGTATCGGCTGTAGAATTGTCTGCCTTCGCTACAATATAATGGGACTAGATGGTGCTTCATTTGTGGTGCTCAAAGCATCAAAAAAGTACAATTGAAAAACTCAACAGCAATGCATCTTTCCAGAAAGCATGACCCGGTTACTCAACATAATCCACAGACCTTTGTGTGAGCAGTTTCATGTAGGAACCGTTTTCTTTCCACCCTATAGCTGGTATTCAAAGACAACCGATATTTAATGGAGATATCTACAGCTGTCACAGTCTGCTCCTCCTCACCTCACCTGTCAGCCACTCCCACCTCCACTTCACCTGCCAACCTCGTCCAGACTCTCCAGCGATTACCCCCGTACTGATTCCCTGCCTGTCTCCGACCCACCTGCCTGGTCGAATCCCTGGATACTCACCGGCCTTCTTTCCCCGACCTCGAGCTTGGCTTCCGCGTCTCTGACTTCAGGTTACCCGTGTCTGAATCTGTCTGTGAATCCCTGTACCTGTCAGTTCTGGTGAATAAACCTATTGTTCACTATTCATGGTTTTCCTGTGTGCTGCATTTGGGTCCATACACCCCCCGTGACAGCAGCGCACCCTCTGCCATATTCTCAAAAGGCTCTTCTTACCTGTATAGTTTACAGGTATAAACAATAGTTCAGACCTGCTCTCCGGGAGAATTCAAAAGGCTCTCTGGGAAATGTAGGAAATCAATTACTGAAACATGTAGAGCACACGAGTCAAGTTGAAAGGAGACTGTCAACATCAGTTGTTGCAGCAAATGCCTAAATGTCCTCTTGCAAATCGCTTCCTGTTTCCTTCTGACAACAATCAACAATATTTTAATAATCTAATCTAAACTATGTTGTCATTTTAACCAAACCCATGATTTCCCTAACCATTACAGTGTCGTAGTGGTGCCTGAACCCAACCAAACCTCAACCATAGCGGTGTTGCATCAGAAAATCTAATAATAAAATAATTTATCATGGTACAAAACTAAATGACATATAAATCCAATATTACCATAAAACAGTCCTACTCATTTATTTGCAAAATTGCCCGACAATGACCTCATACCCATAATAAGTTAAAATGAGAGAAAGTTCAATCGGATAAATGGTAAATTGCAACAATGAATAGGAAAAGCGCACTGGAACATATGAAAGATTCCTGATACGTTACAGTATAAGAACATCTGAGGGTTGTCTTTTGCTTGAAACCAAACAAAAATGGTTATCTGCAAACTCAATCAGACCCAGGCCTATTGTCTGGATTTTAAAATACATGACCTTGGTTAATTTAGTCTGTCTGTTTACTCCTCCAGCTTCTATGGTAAAAGAGTGGCTGTGCACCCAAATTAGCTTGAGTACTACAAACACTAAAATAAAGACATTCCCCGGAAAGTCCTACAGCGAGCTGACGTGCGCTAGTTTTTCTCACCGCATCTGAATAACTCAAGGTGAGATCAATAGGCGAGGCCCTTTCTACATGAGGCGAGACTCCTGCAAACTACCCCTAAAGAGACATTATTTACTGCTTGCTCACACTGCGACAAATGAACTCAGCATGGTCCCATTAATGTGTAATTAGAGAAAAGAAGAAGACAAATATTTAACAACACAAGTGCTTCTGCTCATTAGATCAGCTTCAATGGGGGATTATTAATGGTTTCAGTAGGAGTGATGAGCTCAGGTTACAGAAGAGAGTTCAATTGTGATTTATCATTTTCTTACTATTATTAATATTATTATTTAAACTGTTGGCATGCTAGATACAATTTTATATACAATTATTTATTTGTCATTTATCAGGTAAAAAAATAATTTTAAAAACATTATTACAGTTACTTACCCAATTGTAAGAATTTCCTTGCTGGCCTTAAATCTTTTTTTCTTTCTGAACACGATGCTGACAAGAGAGGTAAGACTGAACCAAAATAGAGAAATTGTGGGCCGTAAAATCAAAACAAAGAGCAGAAAGACTGTCGAGTTGAAGGGAACTGCGGAGTCGGGGGATAATTATCTGTGGGTTGCTGTGATCCATTGTTAATAAATAAAAATCGTGATAATAGCTGCTTTAAGAGTGCTGCAAAACAAGGATAAACAAATAAACAATATGAGCATGAATGTTATTTACTCCTGTGTTGGTTTCTCTGAGAGGATAGCACCTGACTCTGCTAGATATTTGATGTCTTCCTCAAAGATTTATTTCCTGTACATGTCAGCCTGGATGGCAATGCCAGAGGGAAGAATACTGTATACCAACAAAAAAAAAATGCACATCTATTAATTGTTACAAAATCTGAAAGTCAATTTACATAATATATGGAACTCAACTAGGAAATCAAACTTGAGTGAGGTTTGAGCTCACTTTATCAGCAATAGTTTATCATATTTAACTCTGTAAAGAGAGGCAGAAAATCTCAGCTCAAACTGAAATACTGTTGGATGTGAAACAAGGAAACTTGGTTTCACAAGAACGGCATTAAAGAAGACGATACCTGGCACGCTCCGGGACTTAACAGAGGTAGCGGAGCTGAACTGTTTGAATTAGATGCAGACTGTAGGGACTGGCTGCAGTGGGAAAACTCCTCTCCACCCTTTGCTTGCACATGTTGGTCTGATTAAAATTAATGCACCAGTCTGGTTGGTTTGGCAGTGGTGAAGCGTTCCCATGTCTTGTAATGGTTAATTCATACGCTCGTTGCTTTTTCCTTCATTCCACTCGGTAGTATTTTTGCTCTCACCTGAGGAGGATTCCTTCCTGTCCATCCAGTCTTCAGTGGCAGTTGATCATGCTCCACAACATCCCCCATAATCCCTTGCTCTGCTTCTATTTGATGTCATCTTTTCCCGGGGATTAACACAGATGCCCTCAGGGCTCGCGATAAGCACGTCTTCTTAGAACAGCCCAGCCAATGAAAACCAGAATCAGGATACTTAAAAGTTTCACACACACACACACACACACACACACACACACACACACACACACACACACACAGACAGACACAGACAGTATCTAGTAGAGATCATGTTTTTTGCCACCAATACCGATTGCCGATCGCCGATGAGCCATATCAGACGATACTAATTGTTTTTATTGTTGCTCTATTTGTAAAAGCAGCTGGTATATAAGGTTCCAGACTAACTTCTTTTACCGTCGCCCAAAAAGAGTATTTTACCGGTCCAGAAGTCAGTGTAAACAGTCAAAAACACTAAATGTTATCTCTTTACTCTTTCTTACTTTACTGTTATCGTCATCTATAGTAGTTATTTGCATAAAAACACAAAATTCAAATGATTAGTAAATAAATTATTGTATTTTTATGATGCAATGATAAGCTGCTTAGAGCTAGTGTTAGGAAGCTAAACAGATCATAATTCCCTCTCTAATACCCATTTTATATTGCTGTGAAAACATCTCCTTTAAACAACTGTATTTATTCATGTTTCTGACCATAAACTAAAATGTACAAGATTACATATTGAACGCATCATGATATTGTTATAATTAAGCATCGACCAATACTCATTAAAACCAAACAGAGCTTGAACAAATCATAATAACTCAATACAACCTCCGTTAACATGAGGCATTAGCTCTGTTATTTAGCTAAGCAGGACGTTAATTAGATCTACTGCCGATTTCAACACGGATATGATGTTTAAAATGTCGATCGGCGACTAGAATACATTATTGCTATCTCCATATAGCATATTTTTACTGAATATTGTCTGATAACTATCGGTGGCCGATCAATAGGGGCATCCCTAGTACCTAGAGAACTGAAAAATATGACTACCAGATAGTCAATTATTTATTTAGAGCTTTGATAAATCCATGGTTATTATCCAATAAGGAAAATGCTTATTAAATTGCTGCTCAAAAACAGAAATGTAGTTGATGAAATTTTGGCAGCTTTTCATGTTAAATATAATTTGAATAAAGGAAATTGCATTTTTCTCAACAGCAGTTCTGCAGTTGTGTCCGTCAGCAGTCAAACAGTGAGCCCTGAGGCTCGGGGTGATGGCTGTGTATGCAGCAGTATTTGGATAAGAACAATATTCAGTCAATTACACAATGTGGGTTTTTGCCGTGTTCCCTGTGGACTGTGGATTTTTAGCATTTGCCAGCTTGTCCTGAAAAGTATTTATTTCAGAAGCCAGCTGTACCATGGCATTTAGGTATTGAAATAATATTTGGCTTACAGCCTTTTTTCCCCCCAAATGTGGATTAAGCTTGTAAGCCTCAGACAAAAATACCATTGCTTGGTTTAGAAGTTTATCTATTCACACATATACCATGGCAAACCCCAGAATGAAAGAGAGCTCAAAACACTTATTTGTACAGGTTGGAGAAATTAATAGTTCAAGCTTTAAAGGCTTCTCAAAGAAAATTTGTGTTTTTCTCAAGCTGACAACAAATTCAATGAGGAGGTGAAATGACATTCCAAATGATAAATGCATAAATAACAAGTACCAGAAATAACATGAATGACAAAACTTTGAGGCGTTGCTGTTAAATCATACAAAAAATATTGCTTCCATTATTAAACAAAGCTAATTTCTTGGGAACCAACCCATACGTTTAATGCTGTTCAGAGTTACAAAATGGGATTTTATTCAGACGGTTTTCAATTGTACGTCACGGGTGGCTGACAATGAACTTTTAGATAAACCATGCGTATAGTCAAACCACATGTACACTCCTGTCAGACAATAATGGAATCAGAAGCAGAGAGGTTTGAAGATAACCTTAATGAGCAAAAAAAACCAAAATGCATTAATACAGCAGTCTCATGTTTTTCCAATTGAATCTGACACCTTGGTCTTCAGTCAATACCCATTGATCAATACTTGGACTATGCAGAAACCGACATTTTCAGACGATGCCAAACATAAATCATTTATGTCATGGCATGAGTTATTGACCTCAAGATGGAAAAAACTAAATACACATACCCTCACACATTCACTACACAGTCTATAGATAGACCTGTGTGTGTATTATGGTTGTCGTTACTCTAACGTGAAATACGACCACCATTTATAGCCCTGTCTCCTTCTGTAATTCTTTCGCCACTTATGTGTCGAAAAACTGGATAATTTGCATCCCTCCAGAGGACGTCCCTGCTGGGCTTTGTGTGGGTTTCATTGCTCATATTGGTCTGATTACTAAAAATGTTCCTCATTGCACTTCTAATCATTCAGTAGATAAGAGTGGGCTGTTCTCTGGGAGAGAAAAAAATAATAATGAGGGACACACAAAAAAAAAAAAAAAAAGTTAATGAGGTTTTTCCTGTACTACACCTCTAGAGGCAGGGGTCGGCTTAGCTGCAATGTCATTAGGCAGGAATTAAACCGGGACTGTTGTTTTGCTGTGCTATCAATTTATATGCTTAATTGCATAACCAAACTGAACTGCCAAAACAAGACAAGCTGAAGATGCAGCAGTGTAAGTGTGACCGGTTGTATTTTGTATCAGAGAACACAAGCTTTCTTTCTGTGTCTCTTCCCTTCTACATGCACGCAGAAAACCCTGCCGTCTTGTTTTGTGGGTGCATTTGCTGCAAACTTTTAAACTAGAGCAGACACAAACTCAGTCCCAAGAGAGGCAATACATTAGAGAATACCCTTTAGCAAGCAGGCGACTATGTCCTAATAGTATTTTAAAGCAGCTGCACTTGGCAATCCATCATGGAGATAGCAATCTCAGTCTGTTCCCTCATAGTGCAATAGACTTACCGTCATCACATACACAGGCGCCGGCATATACATTTATGCACAGAGTAGTTCGGGACTGCTTGGAAATACAGCATGATGCAACAAAATCATATAAATTGTGTTTAATCTTGAATTGATTACGGGTAACATTAAACTTTATCAGGACGTTTTATCTGCCCGCTACGAAATTAAATTGAATTGAGAAATCTGTGCCCTGCAGCCCAGGTAGGCAGAATGGACTCTGCTCAAGATAATATCATTCAAAGAGAAGGTGTCCCACTTCTTTCATACACAACTCATGTCCCCAAAGCTGAAAGTAGGATAAAATAGGCCCCAACTACTTCTCTGGGAAATGTCAAAAAGATATTTTAGAGGGAATGACATGTCATATGAATTCCACCCACTGACTAAGAGCAAGTACATTTACATGTCAGACCAATACTACAGAGTGAAGCAAAAATTGATAGAGACAGAGATGGGAAAACAGAGAGATGAAAATCACGGCTTTGTAAGGTTGACTTATCTTGGAACAGTTTACT
>CALSBV010000271.1:672947-702250 GCA_943590825.1 Bovichtus diacanthus
ATGTAATTGATTTGAACAGATGGGGAGAACACGCACAGACAGACGGACACACATATAGACATGGCATGAATAAAACGGGAAGGGGACAGTCACAGAGAGTTTTACACATCCATCCTCAGCCCGCACACCTCAGCCCTTCGCCGCTACCGCACCAGACCTTTGTAACTTAACGTGAGATATCAGGATGGGCGGCACTGATGCCAGGTGCATACTAAAAATAGTGCTCTCTCATTGCACCCTCTCCTAGGGATGCCATGTTGTTATGCATTATGCATATATGCAAATATAGGACTCGGAAATGGATTACTTGAAAGGGCACCTGTGGTTCCCAGCTCAAAGATAAACGCAACAGGAGAAATGAAGTGAACAGAGCTATCATTTAGCCGTCACACAGCTGTATGGAGAAGTGAAGAAACACTCTCAAGACAGTTCTGTAATTCAGAAGTGGGTGATGACTGACAAATGAGGATAAAATCGCAAGCAGACTTGAGGGTATATGCAGGTATATGGAAGGCACTTTCATCTTTTTCTATGTGTATGCGTACAAGACCATTCGTTTAATTACCTCTGAAATAAAAATGGAGGAGCACAGTATAGAATCAATCATAACCTCTTTAATCCCCTTCATAACAGCAACTTGATGTATTGCATCAGTAGGAAGCAAATATGGGAAAAGAGAGAGGGAAATAACTTATCGAAACAGACAAGGAAGGTATTTCACTCAAAAACATTCAAGTTTCCACTTAATTTTTTTTTTATATTAAAATTTTTCTCCTGGATAAATTAACAACACTACAAGTGTATTTTATGGCGGTTTGAATTCTTTTAATTCTATTTCATACTACAATATCCATGATGCTTAGCCACTGTTGCTATGAAGAGACTTCCCCCGTAGGGTTTTTACACACACATGCTTGTAATTTTGACTTTTTAACCAGATATTTCACAACAGTTTTTTATTTTTTATCTTTAAGCAATTCATTATTAAGCTAGGAAACCATCAAAGCACTGCAGGTGCTCCATTTGATAGTCACTAATATCTATGCAGTAAATTAGCTATTATATGACTATTAGTGCCTGAACTCTGGACGCCTAAAATAACTGCTATCACTTTACTTTATTACAAAATCACAGACTTCAGGAGCTGCTTAGCACAAGCACATAGTTGTCGCTCCCTGAGTCCTAATTCTGGTGGTCACTCAGCAGATCCAGTTGAGCAGATGGATGTTTATAATCTTTCTTAAGACCACACCAGCAACTATTAAGAGAACAGCATCACTTCTCCTGTTCATCTAGGATTGTCGAGCCTATTTGAGAGTCAAAGTGGTAATTTATCTCACCTCTACAAAGTAAAATGCCACTAAAATGCATAATTTCTCCACCAGCCACTAACAACTAGTCTTCTACTTCATCATGTCATTATGGATAACTGCGTTCCACTGTTGAGGCTCGCCTCTTATACCAGCTACATAAACCTACCTCTAAAAGGTAATACTTAGCAGAAACGTGCACATGTGCCCTGCTTGATTCAATCCCAAGGCAGCAGAAGGAAAACAACTTCTTTACACCAGCATTTCTCTGCCAGTTTCACTCTGAATCCAATTATTTACATACTATTTCCTGTCACCGACTTGTTTATAACATCCCCATCGTCATCATGCTCTTTAGCTGCTCTCACAGGACCAGCGGCAAAACCGCTCTGCCCTGGCTGTGCCGTTGTTTACCAATGGAGAGAGCGATGCTGCCGAACTAGGCGTGGCGCTCAAAATTGCCACCGAGCGCTGAAATCAAAATTCTAATTATTTCAAATTTGACCTTGGTTGCCGCTGATCTTTCAAAGCGCAACTAATCAGATAATGGCTGTATTTCTAGCTGCCTTCACCGCAAGGCTCTGTGTCCTACCTCACAGTGAGCAAAGAGAAAGTGTACTATCATGTGAAGGCAGCTTTTAGATGCAGCCATTGCATTTAGTCTCTGAAATGCTGATAGTGTATGTAAATGTAAATCTGCATGTAGCTGAATGTATATTTCATGTTCCGCTCAACACTTTTCACTAAATGTGAATTTATTTTATGCCTTTGCAGAATACGTTCTAGTGAACTGGGAATCTCTATCTTTCCAATTCCATCAAACAAATTCTTGTAAAAGACACCTGCTTCTTTTTTCTTCCTATAATGAAGCAATTCTAGTGCTGCATCTCAATATTTGTACCTTAAGAAGCACCCAAAGGAGATGAATGAGGTCCAGCCTCCTGCTGTGAAGTAATCCCTCTCCTTTCTGACAAGGATTCATCCTATACAAAGCAAACTGAGGCACACTTTCTTTTATCCTTTCATGTGGGCACAAGAGACACACACAGCCTCCTACAGAGTGTTGAAAGCAGACGGATGCACTGTTAGTTCTGAACAAAGGTGAAAGCTCTCAGTCATCTACTCACTGCAGGTGAAATTGGGGTCTCATTCTTGACTCTGGCTGGGACCTTTGTGACTGGGGCTGAGATCTAAAAATCCTGAATGGCAGCTACATGTGTGAAGTGCAAGAACAGGGAAGCAACAAGTCAAGGAACGAGGGTAATATCCTTAGTCACAAGCATGGGTCTGTGCGGAGATGGGAACTTCACGCACTGATGGCGTGAATAAAAATTGATTCTATTGTCTCTGAAGAAACAGTGCAATTATCCTCCGTGTCTCCCTCCCATCTGCTGCTTCTTTGTGCTCAGGATGCATAAGCCATATACTATGTGCACAGGCTGGCATAGAGGTGTTTAGCCTATAAGCTTCTGTTTCATCAGTACAAGCTATAGAAGCTGATTTCCCCAGCGAGCCCTGCATATGTGGTGATGCAGAATGTACTCGCATGGTACGTTATGTTTGTTTGCATGTAACACAATGAACATCAAATAGCTGCACTATGAAGATCTTTTAGTTCCTCTGTAAACTCTGTATAACAGCACTTTGATTTTTAGAAACACATACAGTAACTACTGTATATTATAGTCGACCCAATGAGGGACTTCTAATTCTGAAATTGCTATTTGAAAGATTTATCAGCCGACGCGGATCGTTTGAATTTGGTTATTAAAAATGTTTGACGAAGATAAAAGGCAGTTGAAAAAAAAAAAAAAAAAAAACATATCAAAGCTCTTATACATACTTTTCAATGGGGACACCGTATGGGCTTCATTCACCAATATCTTCCTACGTTTTTCCTCAGAAGTCCTCAGAAGTCTTCATCAGATTTGTCAGAGTCCAAATTACGCAGAAATGTGTTCTTAGAATGATTAATCTCCTCATAAATGGAAAGTGTGTGCCAGTTGATCGTAATTAGTATAGGTAAACGCCCTGCCAATCCCCACTAGAGGCATGAGCTGTGTGCACAATTAAGCCAAGAATTCCCAAACGAAAGTCTAAAGAGGGTGTTGCACTTGACTCCAAACATAATAAACGACTTCAATAGTTCTATATAGTTCAATAGTCCCCTACTTCCAACACTCCTCCAGTGTTAAAGTGTTAGTGTCGTGTTTATTTATTTAAAAAAGACCCTAATGCTTACACAATGTCAGCACTCAAAAATGCACAAGTAAGTAATCAGTGTGGTCTTGAGTGTGCGTAGATTCTGTTCTTACCCGAGAAAAAATTCAGAATAAGAAAACATTGGTGAATGTCAGAATATATTAGAAAACTCGTGGGCTTTAAGAAGACATTTCTTCACGGTTGGTGAATGAGGTCTATTGTTTGTATATGACCTTCGGCATGACTGTACTGTGGTTTCTTTTTACTTATTGTCAACATACAAAATACGATGATACCAAATGTATCTGCCATAAGCTAATATTGCTTGCTAATAAGTCTTGCTTTATTGCATTGGATATTGTTATTGTATTTTAGAAACTATCAGTTGATTCATCTATGAATTGATTAAATCAATTCTAAGCAAAAGGCCAAAAATGCGCCACTTCCAGCCTCTCAAATGTGAATAATTGTTGGTTTTCCTCAGCTTCTATGATAGTAAATTGAGTCTCTTTTTGCAGTGTTTACTTACTACTGTTACTATTTCCTGATATTTTATGGACAAAACAATTAATTGATTAAGCGTGAAAATAATCATCAGATTACTTGGGTGTAAAAATAATAACAATTTGGAGCCATACTGCATTTGTGGATCCATGTCTGTGTAAACAGATGTAATTGTGAGTGTGCAGGTCCTTAAAGGTGTGTATTTGTACACGTAGTTACTTGTATGTATGTGTTTGTGTCCACCTGATCTCCAGCCAGCTGTGGCCATTAGCCGGCGGCTGTTCAGACGTGCAGGTCAGAGTTCTGATCTAATCTCGAGGATCTGTGTCTGATGAGGTCTCCACTGTAAACAGAGTGGCCACCCGGAGCCAGTTGCAGAAATCATGAAGCCAGTGGGCAGCGGGGATGGAGTGGGCAGGCAGACATTAGCACAAGGGTAATTGCTGTCCCCACGGCAGCCTCCTGAATGACATCTAATATTGCTGCGGAGGGCAGTTAACCATTACCTGGTGCGGAATAAGAGCTTTTTCTGATGGCCACTGAAGTCCAATTGGGTTTGAAAATGGTTCATCATACACCCCTGCCGACCAATTTAGCCTCCTATGCTGTTGTGTCTGAGAAAGGTACGGCAACTAGATTATTGATTGTCCTTGGGAATTTTCATACATTGATGTTTTTTTCATAGACTATGAACTGACAGGAGGGTTGTTAAAGTGAAGAGGGTGACTGCTGCATTTATGGATGTGGTGCATTGCAGAGGCAACACAAGCCTGATAATTGGGGGCCTTTGGTGACTTAATCTGACCGTAGGCTTCCTCAGCTATGCAGGATCTGAATTCACTAGAATAATGTGCTTTATAAGCAAAATGTGGTCTCAAATGTGCAATTGTGTTTGTTTGCAGCCAATTTCATCATTCTTTGGTTATTCATTCTGACATATTAAACATGCTTTGATCACTCTTTGAAGAAAAAGGACTTTGTTTTCAGAAAAATATATCTTTTTAAACGTAGTAAGTGTCAGCGCTCATGCTCGCATAGCTAAAAGTTTTGTAAAAAGAAAAAAGTGTATCTCATGAATATATCCCCACAGGGGATGCACGGGATTATGGCTCTGTGATAAACAGATGCCGCAAAAAGAAGAGAGTAAATCAATAAAGCCATATAATGGAATGATGAAACAGTTATTTTGCGTCTAGCATTTGCAGAAGTCCTGTCTCTTTTGCTGCGTAATATTACATTGAGAATCTCTTATGTCCCAGAAGAATTTAATTGCACTGGATAAAGCACACCTTTTGATGTTACCAGGTAGTTAAGTTTGCATTTTCCCCTTGTCTATACAACTCTGTTTCTCTTGCAGGCCTAATTGTTGCAATTCGTATCTGAACCCAGTTTCTCCTTTCCTGCTTGACCAAAAGTTTGATATCAGGCTAGAACCCCATCAGCTTCCAGATCAGCTCCACAACTGGTCTTCAGGCCCTGGTTGGTGTGCAGATATGGTGTTTATATTCATAAAGCTTAAATCGGCTACAAATTCCTCCAAAAATGTGTCAATTTAAATGTGTAAAAAGTCAAAAGTTTCAGACAATTTAAACATGATTGTGATTTAAATTGAAAAGCCTGCAGTTCCAGTTTATGAAAACTTTAGGAATTTGATCGCTTCCCTAGTAGGGGTGCTGCGATATACAAGTATTAATGATAACTGTGACATTTAAAAAATGAAATGTTGATATTATGTTAATGATGCACATGTGATAATATCGTGTAAATAGTCCAGCGACGGTTAAATCATTTGTTTAATTTTTTTGTATGCTTTAGTACAGTTACATAGCTACAGGCTCTCTTCACCTCCCTACATTCGTATATTTGAGTGTAATAAATATCATTATTGTGAATTATTTTGGCCGCAATAATGGTGTAGTGAAAATCGGATATGTGACGGCCTTAGTGTGTGCAGTTTCCCGCTTCCTATGCACACATATAGCTGTGAATCTCGTCATGGTTTCAAGCCAACTCCCAGGTCTATGATAGATACTATAGTTGCTTGAACAACTTCAGTATATGGGTCCTTGTGTGCTCCACCTGTAGAAATGGCTCTCCCTGCCTTTTTGAACTAAAACATGGAGATACCAGCATCTTATTCCAAATGTACAACCCAGTTCGTTTCATCAGTGCAGCAGTCAGTAGTGCTCCTCGCAGATTAAAAACAGCAGCCGGTCTTGCCTCAACAGCAGAATTGCTTTATCTTGCACCATTCTGGGCAACAGTTCAACCTACATCTCAAAAACAAGAGTGCATAGTTTCAACACAGGCGTACGAATCAGTGAGTGCTATGCTGTATGCTGTAAACACTGCAGGAACTCTCCAGGGCTGGAGGTAATTTCTGGGCAACTATATCCTGTATGGTGCAGCTACAGGCATCCATCTCTACATAAACAGTATTTGTTTGACAAAGGCTTCATCTTTATCATGGCACGTGTCAAATTCTAGTAAAGTGAAGAAGAAAAAAAAACGTTATTTAATGGAGTTTAATTTTAAAATCATCAATTTGGTTTTGTATCAACTTCATCATTCATTCGCCTTTGTCTCTGTCTCTGACTTCTGGTCAACTTCTGTGGCTAAAATTAAAAGATCCTCATCACCTTAGTGTGGCTCTAAGTAGAATAACATCAGTGAAGATAATTTCCTGTCAAATTAGAGAAGGAGGCTGCTGCAGTATGCTTATAAATGAAGCAATCAGTCAGTCATTCAGTCTGTCAGGAGCCAGCTGGACCAGGCAGAAACCCAACGCTGGAGGGGAATTGAAGGCGAGGAAGACACGGTGTAAGATTATCAAAGAGAGCAGAGGGCTGTGTGTCTAAAGGCTTAGTAGAGGCACACCAAACAACAACAAGAAGTAAGGGTGGGGTGTGTGGGGGTCATTTGGGTGGCAGAATGAGTGGGAGAAAGACAGAAAGAGAGACGGAGACTGAGAAAAACAGAGATGTGGTTCTGAAATGATTGAGAATGAAACCACCTCTGCTGGCATTCACATGGGAATTGTGTGTGTGTGTGTGTGTGTGTGTGTGTGCGTGTGTGTGCGTGTGTGTGTGTGTGTTTTTGTGTGTGTGTGTGTGTGTGTGTGTGCATGTGTGTGCGTGTGTGTGTGTGTGTTTTTGTGTGTGTGTGTGTTTTTGTGTGTGTGTGAGTGACAGACAGAGAGAGAGAGCATGTCTTTGCATGTGGTGTATCTGCACAGCAGGGTGCTTAGGCTTTTCTGTTGTAAGGGACTTTGTTTCCTATCTGTCAAATAAGTATACGGGAAATATTCAAAACATATTCAGACAGACGCCTAGTAGGTGATGGTGAACTTAGGAGGTCACCTAATCTTGAGGGGGGAAAACAATATTTACTGGGCCAAAGACTTTATGCTAAGTAATTTATTATTTATAGGACTTTGTATATGTCTGGTATCGTCCTTTTATTATTTTCTGCTTATTTTTTCTTCTTGATTATAGAGGCAGCAATGCATAGACAGACATTTAGGAAACTAATAAATCACAGGTTTGAGCAACACACAACATGACAATACATGGTTCTGGATGTGCATTATCTACTTATTTCTACAGTTACTGTTTTTGGGGATCTTAGCAGATATGTTCAGCATACAAATTAGACTTTTGGCTCATAGGATTTTATTATCTCATACCCTCTCTGAATGAAAATCCGGTTCTCTTTATTTATCATGTACAATGAATGAGCAAGACTTCCTGTCCTGCATACATATTAACAAAAAAAAATAATGAATAACATTACTGACAACTAATATGCAGAAGAATTGCTGACAAATTATGACAATGTTTTTGACAACAAATCTTTTTCACTTGTATATTTATCAAGCAAAAATGCCAAACATTTGTTGATTCCAACTTCTCTTATTTTTTAGGATTTGCTCCTTTCTTTGTTTTATACATATCTAAAAAAAAAATATGTATATCTTTGGGTTTTAACTATTTGTCAAAACAAGAATTGTGAGGACATCCTAATAGCTTTGGATATTTTTTCATTATTTTCTGACAGTTTTCCTAAAAAAATCAACTAAATTATAAAAAAAAAAATAAAAAAAGGAAATAGATTAATCTACAGTTGTACCATTCAGAGGTCGAATTAAAAAAATATATTTAGTCGAGTACAATTCATTAGTACACATTCAATTGACAGCTATTACTTATTTCAACTCACTTCGACTCACTTACACATTAATATTAATCCAGTTTCTCTTCGTGTACTACTTACTACTTATCTTTGATACTTTAAGTACATTGTTCTAACAATAGTTTTATGTGTAATGGAGTATTTTTACAGTTTGGAATATAATTAAGTTAACAAGCTGAATAATTCCTTACCAATGGATGTCCTAGATATGTTTGACAATAACACATATGCATTTATTAAGGTTCTGCTGATGGTATTTACATTAACATGGTGCAATGGCCTTAAAAATTGTTCAGTCTTGTACCCTGAAAAAGTAAGTCCCCTCACTGCCTCCCTCGCTTCTCCCCAACTACTGAGGTAAAATAAATAAATAAAACTAAACAGTAAAGTTCGATAAAAAGCTCAAAGTAGTAGCTTAGTAATACAGTGTGTCCAACTCACCTTGGGAAATTGGAGGCTATTTTAAGACAAATAAATATGTGTTGTGGTAGAAAATCACAAGCCGTAAACTATGACAAATCTAATTTCCATGCGAGTATCTGTGATGAAGCATAGGAGAAAGCTGGAATAATTTCAACTTTCACTGCGGCTCTCTTTGCTTGCAGTTACTATGAGGACATCAGAATTTACCATCAACTCTCATTGAAAATTAATGCTATTCAGTTTGTTGCCTACCGCCTAAATCTAGATGTAGCAGGAGATGAGTCAAATGGTTAGAGGAGAAAGATGTCTCCTCTTCACAGAATGAGCTGCCCTGTGGCTTAGTCATCCTTCAAATGTCACACACACATGCACACACACACACACACACACACACACACACATACACACACACAGTCTTGGTCATTGTCGGTGCATGTAAATATAATTAACACTGTAAAAATAAATAATTACCATGATCACCACCAAAGCATCTCAAAGCCATTTTTTCTCCACTGACATGCAAATAGGAGATCATGTTAGATCACATTTTCAGATGCTTTCACATTTGCATGGAATTTAAAGCTTGTAGAGTATTTCACTTTACCATAGTCAAAACAACTGCTATTAGAGATCTAAAGCAATGCAACAGTGTCTACTTCCTCTTCTTCACCCACAGTGTCCAGAGGTATTTCAAGCTGGAATTAATTTCCACAGTGTCAGCATCACCTCTTACCTCCGGGAGAGCTCCGTTTCCTTGGAGGCCCCTTCTACGCCTTGTTAGCCAAAACCCTGAACATTCTGCAGACCCTGCAACACTGTCAACCTCTTCTTAGATGTCTAAAAATCCACACATATCACCTCAAGAATCCCCTGCCACTTTGCTCCTAAATTCAACCCCTGACACATTTCCAGCTCTTTTTACCTTGTGTTCCCACCAGAATGAGTAGTCTGTTGTTGGTGTGGTCCCTTTGTCGATCAAGTGGGGGCACTGTTGCATTTCTAAGCTTGTTTTCCCATGCAGGACACCAAGGTGATGAGGTACAGGAGTGCCACAAATGTATCCTGTGTTATTCATGGTTGCAGGCAGAGTCCCACTGTTTAGGGAGATTTTGGTGGAAGGTTTGGGTACAATTTCCTGTTCACACACTTGCCAAAGCCCTTTTAGGGTGCAAGTCAGCATGCCACCTCACACCAGAAATGCAGACAAAAGAAGAGAGAGAGAGAGAGCGGAGGAGAGAGAGAAGGAGAAACAGACTTGAATTCAGGTGCTGTGGGTGCTGCACTGTGTCGTCTCCTGAGGCAAATGAATATGACACTTTCCTGCAGACACAGTTTGCAGACAAATACCATATCAGTCAGTCACCGCCTAAGCCGAGACTGCGTTGAAGGTGCAACTCTCCTCCCTTTGCTAAAATCACCCACAAACAAGGCAAGGCATTATTTGTTTAGCAACCTTTCAACAACAAGGCAATTTAAAGTGCTTTATGTGAGACATAAAGTCATAAAGAGAAGATATAAAAGAAACACATGGCAATATAAAAACATACAAATGAATTGGATTCGAAAGGATTAAAACAAAGTAAAATAAGTGATTTAAATAAGATAAACTAGCAAAATACAGATTAAACTACAGTGCCGCTATAGTGCAGTACAAGATATGAAACAGGTGGCGATCATTTTCTGTTCCCTGGGCATCTGCCATTGTAGCAGAAAGAAACAGAAGATGGTGAAAGACAAGAAGACAGGTTTGTTTTCTTAGTTTTATCTTACCACTGTCGAAGTACAAGAACTTGTTCAAAGAAAGATTGGCATCAGTCAAATTATTTTGCATTTATTATTATAAAAGCAGTGTTATTTTCCCGTCAAACAGCTCCATAGAGGATCAAAAAGATATAGTACAATCCAAGCTGTATTTTATCATAAGTGACAAGAGTCAAATTGCAGGCAAAATTGAATAAATGGTGCCCTTTTATAATAGCTTACTTACTTACGTATAATTAGCAGCAACAATTAAATGTCTTCACTCTTCACCATTAAGCTTTTCACATAATTATGTTAACATTTAAGACCACTCTCACCAATTATATTCAACCTGTAGTGAACAATTGGTATTGATAATTGGTGTTTTGGTTGCAGTCCCTAACAAGGACTCTTCAAAATGTTACAACTACGTTATTCCAGTATTCGACCGGTTCAATGTATTTTTCCATCATTCAGGACATAAATACTATGTTTTAATTTCTCCAGATCTGCTGACCAGCGCTCCACTGTGTGCTCAGATGATAGTCATGCGGTGATGTATTACAGACCACAAAGAAAGAAAACAAGCATGACACTAATACAAAATCCCTTGACGTGCTTGTATAGAATTAAGTGGTGTAAGACGTGTGTACATGACACTGCGCCAAACCGCCAACCATGTTTAGTGCTGAATTTGTATTGCAATTGCCACTCTAAACCTTTTCCCCCACGTCCTTTGGTGTACTGACGGATAGCTAGTGCCATCAATCAGAAAATCCCATGATAGTAATTTCCTCTTTGTCTGATCAAACCATCAAACTTGAATGTCTCTGAGGGAGGTGATTGGCAAGGTGATGACTGTGATGTGAGTGACAGTGGGACAGAGGGAAAGCGAAGGAAGGAATGAATGAGGGAAGGAACTCATTTAAAGTTTACCATCATTCATTTGTCTGATATAAAGTGCAAACATTACGCGTTAATCAAGCCTAATCATGCCAACCATCATCGGATGTCAATAACCTTTGATCTAATGAAGGTCAAAGGTCGGGGAAAGCTACAGATTGAAAGTTGTCGGAACTAATTCTGTTGACGCTGTGATATTGACTCCCAAACGGGCCATTATTGCATCATAAATTGTGAACATGTGACCTTTATCCTGGACCTTTCCACTAAGATACTGTAAGTGCTAATGTCTCCTTTCACAGAGGGTAGGCCTTAAGAATAACAACCATGATGTTCCTGTCAATAGGCTATAATCATAAACAGGACAGCACGACATATAATACAAACAGCACACAATGAGTATTTAATGGAACAACATGTTAATGCAAAATATCAACCTGCTCCCTCACTTGTGAGAGACTCATTGCATGGATTGATTGACTAAATCAATGTTCGGATGTCAACTTCACTGTACCACAAGAGATCATGATTTTATTAGCCAAATAACTTAACTGAAGGCCAATTGAAATGCCTGTCATACAGTATGTTGTGCCATCCCTCGTGTTAATTGTGTAGGGATAGAGAAGGGGGAAATTTAATTGTTTGCCGACTGACACAGTTGCAGCAATTTATTTTTGTGAGGTTATCTTATCTGTGCAGTCAAGTGTTTTGGAATAGAGCTGAAACAATTAGCTGAATATTCAATTTGTCCATCCAAAGAAAATTAAAACGGCAACTATTTTGATAAGTCTTGAAGCAAAAATACCAAAAATGTGCAGGTTCCAGCTAAAATGGGAGGATTTCCTGCTTTTCTCTGATGCAGAAAATGTGAATATATTTGGGTTTTGGACGGTTAGTCAGACCAAACAACATTTGAAGAGATCCTCTTGGGCTCTGAGAAATTGGCATTTTTTCCACTTTTTTTGACATGTATTAGACTAAACGATTTATCGACCAGGCATTTAATTGAATATGGTAATGGAAACATAATTGATAATGAATACAATTGTAAATGTTAGCATCAATCAAAGTGCATCAATACCGTATGTGTCTATATCATGAAATGTCTCTGACAATGGTGGCACAAAATAAAGATTACATTCTCAAAAGGACTTCAGTTTCAAAGACCTCTTTTTTTTTGCCAGACATTTGCTATGTGCTGCATTGTCTGCCATTATGTTGGAATGGCATTTTAAGAGTCAATTTGGTGCTGGAGTTAGAATTGAAGCTAAGCATCAAAATTACATTGGCATCACTGCAAGTCATGAGCTGAGACTCTGCAGCTGCGTCCTAAATCTCCCTAGCAACCACAGATGGCATTGTCAGGAAGATTCACAAGCTGTGGACAAATAAAGGTTTAACACGTAACAGCCAGGCAAGAAACGACAGTACTTGACTGCAAGACAGATATGATGTAGGGGCACTTGTTTGAGTACAGCTACTTGCACTAACTTTAGTTTGAGATCCTTTAGCTCCATGTGTGCACTGTGTGTGGCTGGAATCATCTTTTATCTGAATAGTTACGATAGTTGCCTGATAAAACAAACTAAATCAGTAATGAAATTACCCTTTTCCAGTAAAATAATAGCACAGAAATTAACCATATACTGTATTTGTTCAGTTTAACCGTAGGCTACATTATAAGATGTATATATTATAAGATGAGATATCCACCTCTCGTTTCCCAAGAGGTGGATATCTTCACTATGGCTTCCAGCAGTGTTTTCAACGCAGGGACTCGAAATTGGTTCCTCTTGTTGAAGGGTAAGCTCCCTAGTTGTCATATCAAACTGCTGCTCAAATGAAATATAATTGTATTGTACAGAGATAAGAGATATCATTCACTTCATGTTCTGTTTTTGTTCAGGCTTTTCTTTATGAATGGTACATTAAATATACCTATCAACAAAGATCCTAGTTTCCAAAATCAATGCAGATTTTTTTTCTGGACTAAACTCAGTAAGATGACTACTGATCACTGATAACAGTTATTTGTGTTGTTTTTCTTCTTATATTAAACAGCAAAATGGCCCTTTATATCGCAGCTAATACAATACATCTATTTAAATGTAGAGATAACCAGTTTTGCTACGCATTAACACTATTCAGTATGTTCAGGGGGTGGTTCTTGGACAGATGATTCATATTGAGAGGTGGTATACAAAACACTTGGTATAGGAGACGCCCACAATAACATACCTGCACATTTTTGAACCTCCAAGCAAAAGGTTTAACTAGAATTATATTCCTTTTAGTGCCTGATACAGAGAGGGTGTAGTACTATTTACTCGCCTTTCCATCCTTTATAATCATGTTTTATACACTTTTTTACCTTAATTTTAGTCAAGAAATATCCCAAATTTGGGTGGCTGAGATCATATTTGCTTCTCTTTGTGATTCACAATGACTGGCACATTCTCTTCTAGCCCAGACACTTAGCCTCTTGTGGACTTACAGCCTTCAGATCTCAGAAATGTGTCATCCAAGTTCGTAAGCATTCAGCCCTGTAGTCCAGAGTCCACACAATGGGATTCAGCCTCCGTGTGCGTGACTCACACCTCACCATTATGCATACCCAACTGACTGCTACTGCTCATCTTTATTTTGTGGGCCTGAATCCATAAGCAGTAGCAGTGGCTGGAAATTGTAGTTTGGGGATTGAAGGGGGAGCTTTTGTAAACAATTGTATGAAAATACTACTACTGCTGGCACTACTACTAATAATCACTACTACCAATAAAAGTTATAACAAGAACAACACTATAAACTAAGATGTACATCTATACTGCTGGACATAGGTGGGTGTAATGTTTTTCTGCTATGAAGAGAAGTCATTATTACTCAACATTATTTCCATGTTTGTGCTTCAATGATCTTAAACTGACTGTGAGTCAAACATTGACTCAGGCTATACAGCTATAAGCCATAATATTATGACCAATATATTGTTGTTAACAGCACCACATTAGTTTTCTCCACTATGAACATTATTAAAAAACAAATATTGTTCAAGGCTCACCAATGAGGACCTATACTGTACGTGTATGAGAATGGCACTAACTCCATTCAAGCCCAGATTTAAAATCCTGGCAGGACAAGCTAATTTCTCTCACTGAACAAAAGGAAATGGGGGAGTGGGCTATGAGAGGGAAAGAAAGAGAAAATGAGGTGTTATGTTGTTCAATTAGTAAGATGTGTTGAGATTATTTATCATAAAATTGATTGAGAATGTTAAAATGTTAAATAAAGTTAACAAAAAAGCAAACAATTTATTTTAAGATGCACATTTAAAAAAAAAATAAAAATAAATGTCTATTTATGACTATTAATACATTTGTATTCTGAGAATGCATACAGGCGTAATGTAATTTCTTACATTAATATATGTACATGTTTAAATACATGTACTACTTGGGTAGTGTATGTGTTGTCGTTATAAACTTCTACAGACACAAAGATGTAGCTCTAAAAACACAAGAGCCCTAATACCATTGCAACAGTAGCAGCAGTTTACCTTATAAATAACTTTGTACCAAGTAAAAATCGCCATGGATGTACCCGTAACATATAAGTATAAAAAGCAGCAAAGTGGCAATGATACACATTGTATGACTTGCACTACTGACAGACATTAAATGACAGAGAAGGGCATGTTGTCATGGACTTTTGACTGTGGCGCATTACCAATCAAAGCCTTTGGCATTTTAATTAAGCCATCCAAAGCTATTATTTTCATTGTCAACAAAGTCTCCTGGAAGCAATTGGGATCGTGTTTGACACCTCTTAAATATACTCCAGAGGTACAGCAGTCATCTTTGCTGACAAGAACAATCATTTCAATTTCAATTGAGGCTACAATTACTGCAACATTTAACCCTCTACCCTGAACATATCATTCACCAGTATCAGACTCATTTTCACACACATGAACTATCTTGGTGAAATTTCTGACAAACACCCATCTGACAATTTGAAACTGACACATGTTACAGAGTACACACAGTACACACTGACTCACATAGACCTCACATAAGCTACGGAGCAAAGGCACTGTGAAACATATGCTGTGAGATATTTATCGGCGATATCTCTCTCGAAACATACAGCAAGACTACTTGTCAGCAAACAAATTGAAAGCTATCATTTCATGCAGTAACTTCTTTATTCTCCTTCTACAGTCGGGCTGTGTGTATAATGCACAGGGTTGCCACTCCACTGCTGGAAAAAATACACAGTGACGGACCCTGGATGTCGAATTCACTTTGAACTTTAAACAACATGCTGGTGGTGTCCTACACAGACCCTACACAGACCTCAGCACTACTTGTGAATGTTAACTAGGTTAGAGTATAGTGTTGATACAGCGCATGTCTCATGGCTAAAACACTGTAAACATCGCTGCCTACAAGCCCTGGAGGATGCAGGTCAGCAGGTTGCACAGTATGATGACACTCTACTACTCTAGTAGTGGATGTTTACCTTTAGACTCCATGTGTAACACTGAGTGTTTGATCTATGTTTTAACCATCCTGTGTCCGAATCCCCCCACAAAGTAAAAGTTTTTTTTTTTTTATCTGCTTTTAGGGGGTTTATTATTTTTTTATTTCAGAGTTACATTTTAAAGTCAGTATAGTAGAAGCTTAGGAGTGCTGAACATGATTGTGTCATTAATGTAGACTGCAACAAATCCTCAAAATGTCTCCAAGCTAGTAGTCTATTTTGTTTGACACTCACTGCCATTAAAAAATTGTCATCACATTTTTTTCTTGGTCTAAGGCCTCGGTGAGTCCGCTCCGCTAACTTTCCTGCTTCCACCCACACCTCCTTGTACTGGGTGCAGATACATTGCCTCTCTCAGCCAGTGGAAGGATCAACACAGGCTGGGTGGGATAATCCCCATTGTGCTAATCTGAGAGACTAGCCTCTGGGATGCCACAAAATGTATTCGCTGAAAAAGGTTAGCTTTGCTGCTCAGCATGAACTCCCTGACCATAAAACATAAAGAAAATGGCTTTTAGTTATCTTGCCATTCAGAATGGCCTCACCTCACCAAAGCAGCCATGATCCAAATTAAAAAGGACAACATTAGGCCTGGAAAGAGGTGAGTCATTGAGTTTTGTCCATATTCTTCCCTCAAGGTATCAACATAACACATGACACTAGCTTTTGGAGGCATTAAGCCAACAAAAATAACTTCAGGAATAGCTAAAAGCTTTAGAGAAGAGTAATGGATTTATTGCACCACATTAGTGTGTAGATTGGATTTTGGCAGATGAAACTATTCTGCATCAGGCCACAGGAAACATTCAGGTTTGGACAGTTTAGGACTTGCTTTCAAAAATATTCATATTTAACAAGCTTTTATAAGTTTAGTAAGAATGCAAACTGAATAATTGTCAAATCCAAAAACTGTGTTTCTTAGTATGATTGAATATCAGCCTTAGGCTGGTAAGCACGGCCATTTCTCCTTTTGTGATGATGTTATTCATAAATTCAATAGTCTTGCTTATTTTGCATTAATTAACACACGGCGCAAAACCCGCATCACCACAAATTAATCATGACCTAAAAATAAGAACAGACTGTAATTTTGTTTTTGGCATCACACAGCAAACTAGTCTGCATTGCACTTTTAACATGGCTTCCAACACCCAAGTGTAAGCACTCAGTAATCCTTCATTATCGCGTTGGTTCTTAACAACACTCAATTAACGAGGGGAGACTTTATTTTAAGACAATTCAGGGGGTATTTACAGGGGTCTCTGGGAGATTCACAACCTCACACATGCTGCCTTTCTGGCAGAGTGAGCAGGCAGATTTTCATGAGGAGGGTGTTTATCTGCTATTGTCACCAGAATGGAGCCATGGCACGCTCTGCTCTGCTGAGCGGTATTTCATGATGCAGTTGTAAGAAAAATATGACTTTGTTCACACAAACTTACACAAAAGCAGATGTGTATATATACAGTTGATGTATTTATTTGTCACTGCTTTGAGAAGAAATTCCAAATCCTCACACCTGTAACTGATTGTTCTTCGCAGTCAACCTCCATTTGACTTTGAGTTCAGCCATTTTTCGGTCCATTCCAATTCACTTGCAACACTCTCTGTATTTAAACCACTATGTGCTTCACAGTAAGTATACTCATTAGTAGTTATACTAGAGAGAGGCTTCCAGTTTGGTAACATCCCAGCTTGCTCTGACTCCCCCTCTGCTTGTTTCTTTTAATTTGCAAAAGGTACAAATACAAGAGGAAAACAATCCTTATGTTCTCATCAATGGACATTTGTTTAATTAAACAAAAGTTTTCGAAGTGAATGTGCACTCAAGAGAAAAAACAAGAGAAAAAACAGTGATCACCAAAGTATCCTGACATTTGTGTTACTCCATCTTTGCCTCCAATTTGTCTGACCTATTTCATTTACCTGACAGCTAAACTTTCCATTCTGAATCAATATGTGATGCTGTTATGCAATCTGCTACTGCAGCAAAGTGCATGGTGAAATTGTGCCTTTTCATTTATAGTATAGTCCATTGTGTGGCTGTGTACCTAAAACTCAAGTCCAACTATGTTGTGCTGGGTGAAAAAACGTGTTTTTGAGCAAGACTTTGCCATGTACAAAAGAAACACACACAAACACACTTCTGTTTACAGGAAGCTGCTGGGTGTCCCACGGGATGATTATAGTTTCGAGAGGTTGGAAGATTTTTGACTTGTTGACTGAGAAAGGCATTCCCCCTAGGACTGAATGTTGTTGGGAAAACACTTTGGCTGGCATGTGGGATTGGCAGCAATCATTTGACCACCACAGCATCCTACTGAAAATCAATGGCAACAAAAAAAAAAAAACTTTGGCACCAGACTTCTTCACGATATCACAAAAAGCATTTAGTCTACCCATTTTTCCCAAGAGGTGACAACACAGAGGATGTAGTTTGCAGCAGGGAATTAACCTAAAATGTAGGCCCAGAGAGTTTTTTCCAGTTTAAAATTCGACCCAGGAGATAAAAACAAGTTTGTCTCAGTTATAATATACAAAAAAGTGGCACATGATGCAGGAACATACATTTACCAAGGCATACATCATTATTCAACCCCTTATTTGAATCCTGCAGATAAGCACCCTCAAGAGAGAGATATCAATTATGTTTAGGCTGAGACACTGGTCACAAAAGGTGTTCCGTGCCTCACTGTGGATGTAAGTGCAATAATGCAAGAGCCTATCTGAAACCAACTAATTTTCACTCGGAGATTGGGTATTCCTCATTCAGGCGATGATTGGATTTGTGACATGCTCTCCACTTAGGTAAAAGGAGTGTAATTATGGGCTTGACCTTTAGGGGCATTTTCTGCATCGAATCCTCTTAACAGCATTCTAAAGTGAGAATAAAGCTGTGATTGGTTGAAATTTCATAGACTGCACTTCTGTTTTGTGAGGTTAACTCATCTTGCGCTGGTGAAACAGAGCAAATGAAGAGGTTTCTTTCATTGAAAATCCAACCACGTTTTCCAGGAGGTATGGGAGAGGTGGAGACCTAGGATAAGAGGGGTTTTTTTGTGTCTGAGCTTTTGAGATACAAGACAACAAGTGACAGTCTTAAAAATGTATTAAGATTATGGAACTGTTCTTCATTTTAAAGCACAATGAAAATGCATTAATCAGAAAAAGACTTGGAATCGTTATAGATAGCCCTCATTACCATTAGTTTTTTTAAAACAATGCACATTTACAAAAAAAAAAAAAAAAAAAAAGATATGGCGAAAAAAAAAAATTAGCAACAGAATGACTGTCTTTCAGAGTTTCAGAAGTTTGATCAAATTTTGCATATTGTAGAGATTTACCTAAGATAGCTCGTAGTTGGCTTTTAATTATTTTTTTTTTTAACTGATTACTGTTCATTTAGATTGTATGGACCCAGTAGTAGGAGAAATGTTACCTCCAATTTTTTTAAGCATGCGGTCAGACATTAGACATTGCCCCTTTAATAAATAGCCTCTTGTTTTTGAAGAAAAAACGTAGATGTAGATAATGTAGATAAAAAATGTTAAAATGTATTCACCAGATGCACAGGATCAACAGAAACATCTGTTTATTTACAAGCACAAGGCAAAAAGTGCATTATGTGTTCCTATAGTTTCTCAATTTTTTTGTTGAGTTCATTGTTTTTTATAAAAATCATATTTTTTAATGTTTAATGGTAATTATTATATTCTACTGTACATGTTAGCCTACTTGTTTCTTTAAACAATTGTGTGTAAAGCACATTGCTTTATTTGTCATGAAATGAAAAAGCTTTTTTGGTTTATCAAGCAGGTTTGGTAGAGCGGCTTTTTCTTTCTTTCTACACATGTATAGCATTTGACACTATCACCTAATCACATTGATCAACTGAAAGTGAGACTATGTAACTTTTGCTGACCAGCTGCAATGCAAGTCACAAGAGAAGAGAGGATCATCGTAAATACTAAAAACGTAGCATAACAGCAGCACAAGTTAGCCAAAGAGTCATAAAGTCAGCAAACTGACTCAGTAACGTCAGCCATCCAGCAACATATTTACCTGATGGCTTTAAGGCTGTAGCAGCAAAACCCTAAGTGTGATGAATTGAGCTTAAGTGTATTTCACTGCTGTGTGTTTCATCTTCTAACACCAAAGTCTATTATTTGCATGATAAAAAAATAAGTAATTGTTTCCATGATTACCAAGATCTGATTTCAGAAAATTGTACCTAATAAATCGCTCACCGTTAAATCAGGTCAGGAAAAAATGCCTGGACATACAGTAGTAATCGTATTTCTCTTGTCAGCAGACTAAAGCTGACCTTTGGATAATTCAACAGTGAGCATAATTACAGAGCAAACTGAGACACAAACATAATTCTATTTCTCTAAATGATGGGTAATTGTTACTATTGATACAAAACTTGATATTAAAGGCTGTAAATTGGACAAAATTGGAGCTGGATGACAATCGTGAAGATGTCTGAGACTGCTGTGGCTTCAAAAGTACTTGATATCAGTGTTACAAAGTTGTTGCAGTGTTGTTTATAGCTTTGACTGAGACCATTTGCGTAAGAAGCAGAGCCCATCACACACTGGGTGTACTAGAGAGATGCTTGATTGAATGGCAGTTTATTGTTTCTGACAACACAGTGCTCAAATGTTTCTTTGTCACGGTGCACTACTTACTAGAAAGTCAGACATGCCATTTACTGTGTTTGCTGTCATCGGATTTTGTAGCACTAGACAGACCAAATGTAAACAAACTTCCACAAAAGATGTTTTATCATGTGAATGTATTGGAATCAAAGGAATACTGGTACCTTTACACCAGCAGCTGCTACCATAGTGATACCAAAATCAATGCAGGCAAGTATTTTAAGTTATTAGAGAAAGATTAAATTGCATGCTTGCATGCAGGGAGCACTTTAAGGGGCAGTCAGACATCATTTAAGCATAAGTGTGTCTCTCTCTCTTTCTTTGACAGCCTCTTTTCTGGGGGCCCTGTTGGCAGGGGTCACTGTCCTCACAGTACACCACACTTGCTGCCTGCGTGACTGATTCTGAGCCACGGATCTGCACAGAAAGCTGTTTGGATAACTGTCAGCTCTCCCTCTCTCTCAGTGCTATCAAAGATGAAGGGTCATTTTTCTCCATCTCACTGTGACTCCCCTCAAGACGTCTCCCTCCAAAATGCAGAGGGATGACTTCCTCGCCTCCCTCCCACCAGCTTGTAATAGATGACACATTTTTGACTGACAGTAAATCCAGCGTTTGTACTAGGGATGTCACGAGAACCGATACTTCGATACCAAGTCGATGACAAAATTCTGTAAACGTGACGGTACTTGTTTTTTCTACAGTACCGCAGGTACTGGGGGTCCTGTCAGTGCTTAAGACTAATAGCATCCCGTTGTCCCAGAGATGATAGAAAATGTGTTTGGGATGCAGTAAACCAATTATTCACACTTACCAACGGACGCACCCCATATTTTCCCGAACACTACATTGTGAACAACAAATCCGTGTTAAAATCGACAGGAGAACTAGTTAACGTTAGTTGTTAGCTGTTAGCTGTTAGCATAGAGTTGCATTAAGGTGCGTTCAAGCTCTATTCAGTAGAAATTAGTATTCAAATGTAGTCTTGTAAAATTTTGATTTTTAGCAAGAAACTTGCATAAATACAGTAGTTTGAAGGAAATGTTTTCACAGCAATATAAAATAGATATTAGATATGGAAATATGACATGTTTGACTTTCTAACAAAAAACAGTATGCTAACGGTAATAAAGGAGTGAATGTTGAAGTACATGGGATTTATTGTTTTGTTTTTAATGTGGTATCGAATTGCTTTCAAGAATCGTGGAATTTCACTGGTGTTGGTCTCGACTACTAAATTTCTGGTATTGTGTCATCCCTAGTTTATACTGTATTTTTGTATGGATTCATTCTGTATAATGGAATTTGTGTTGAATAAAGCTCAACAGCTTTAAAACCCATGTTCTTGTATGAGCCACAATATTAAAAAGGTTAACCCAGATTATGGTCATGGCCAGATTTTGTCATTTTATTTTATGTGTGTACCAAAAACATTCCCTTCTCACGTACATTTATTTTCCTGCCATGCCTTGATAAGCAAACAGTTAAACATAAAATCCCACTGCATAAGCAGCAGAGCAGACATTGAGGATTTCATAACTGTGCCCGCTGGCTTGAGAACATACTGAAACTTGTCTCCAACGTGGAGTTACAGAGCGCCCCAGACATTGCCAAATATTATAGCAGCTTCCTCTCCTCCAGTAGCCACCATTTATCATCCTCAGCCAGAGGACTCCTAAGCATCTCTCCCTTTGGGTGAGAGATTGATAGTGACCTCAGCTCAGTTTATCGAGCGTCCACCTACTCTTCTTGCCTAGCGAGCACTAACCACGCAGCCTCACCCTCCTACGGTCCACCTCCTTTCTCTAGCTGCTGTGAGGCGGACAGATATCTGTTGCTTTGACAGGTAGCCTGGACCACAATGATATGAAGAGTTGCCAGTTCCTTATAAATCACATTCCCAGGTTGCACTGTGTGACTGTTCGCCCCTGACAGGTACGGTGATGGGACCTTGTCCGATACACTCTGGTGACCTGTTTGTCTAAGAAACCATCATTTCAAATCCAGGCTGAACAATGTCCCAGTCCCTTAAATGGCTGACTTTAGCAAAAGGTTGAAAACTGTTCAATACTTTAAATTGTATCTGTATAGAGCTTTTACATCTAGTTGGTCGAACAATTTATATTTTGCCAAAAATATGGAAATGAAGGATTTGAATCCTCTTTTATCGTAACACATGTACACAGCACAGCACACACAGTAACATTTAGACTCTGCATTTAACCCGTCCTTATATTAGGAGCAGTGGGCAGCTACTTTACAGCACCCCGGGAGTAGTGTGGGGTCTGGTGCCTTGCTCAAGAGCACTTTGGCAGTGCCCACGAGGTGAACTGGCTCCAGGTACCAGTCCACACTTGGTTCTTTCGCTGACTTGAACCGGCTAACCCTCCCTATGGGAAGTCACTATGGACTGAGCTACAAATAAATGTTGTACACCACACATTCACCAACATAAACATTCAATTCTCAAGACAAAATCTTCCCTATATCACATATATGAAGTCGACTGAAAAAACACGCTATAAATTGTAACACACCTCAAACAATCAAACAACTCAGCCTTGCTGACAAGGAATGATTGATTTTTAAATAGAGACGTTATTGATCCTTATCCAGGATGTAAATGAAAGCCTCCTCGACATTGCTCCTGACAGCCTGCGCTTGTTCTATTAGGGAGATGAGAGTGAACTTGTGGGAAAATGAAGGCCATCTGTCTTGATGCTGTGTCTGATGTAAACAACTCAATTTTTCAAGATATGACGAACATTGGACTGTCATAAAACCCATTGAGACCCCAGCCTCCATTAAGCAAAACTCAGCAACCTCGGACTGATTTTGGCCTATTCAAATCTTTTTAAAGACACGACTGCATACATCTTTTATGCACTGATCGGTCTCAGATAATAAAAGTTCCAAAGGTCGGTGGACTCTGACTCCGCAAATTACAGTGGCAGAGTAACATGCTTGACTTGAAGTGTATGCTCAGTTAATAATATCCTACATCAGAGTGTCGAGAATGAGCACATGCCCTTATTATCCCACTTGGGGCACAAGGACAACTCCTCCTTAAGACATATGCTGCCAGCCTTCAACTCTTCTGCTCTATCAAGTGCCCACTCACTCAGTCAATTGCCCGCCCCATCAGGTAGGTTAGGAAAATATAACTACAATTACTCTATATTGTATTACTGATGGAAACGAATATGGAGATTTCTTGGAGAGGTTGACTGCAAAGCAAAGACAACTATTTCAACAGGAAGTAGTCATTGGAAGATAATACAGTTAAAAAGGGGAGTTCAGCAGGAGTGTTAGCAGAAAACATTGTCAGATAATACAATAGGGATACTCCAAAACAAGCCTTGTGGAATACTAACATGATGGGAAGGCAAATAATCTCTATGATAAACTAGAGACCATCTTTCTATGGCTCCAGCTGCAATGACAAATCATTCCAGGGGCTTAAAGTGTGTGTGTGTGTGTGTGTGTGCGTGTGTGTGTGTGTGTGTGTGTGTGTGTGTGGGGGGGGGGGGGGGGGGGGGTATCCCCACTTCATACCCCACAAATCCAGTGTGGGCTGGGGTATACTGTTATATTAACACCCAAGTATTTGCTGCAATCTAATAATTATATGAATTATATGAATACATCCTTTTGTTGAAATGAAATCAACATGTTGAATTTTCAGAAGTAATGGTAATTGAACCAATCCCCAAGAACTTGACATTTTGTGAAATTACTGCAATTTTCCACTTTCATTGTCCCCAGTATTGCAAACATCACACTTTTTCACCTATATTGTCCACATGAAACGATCAATAAATAGCCTGCCTTGGACTTCACAACCAACAGCTTTACAGCAGAGAAAATATGAGGATAATTCAATGGACAATAAACTATAGTTTTATGTTACATTTATTCACCTCTGCAGATGGGAGAAGATACGTTTTATTTTGAGGCTTTCAGTTGCAAGGTGAAATACTTCAGGCAATTTTTTTAATGAAACTAAACAGTTTTACGATTATGACACATGTCAATATGGACAGTTTTTATGTGGTGCTTAATGTACTGATGCTGACTTCAAGGTATAGTCTATACGCAGGAGTCCAAGCTGTGTTTTCCTTTTGTTGTAACCTAAAACCCATATTTACTGCGTTCAAAAAATAAAAAGGAACCCTGAAATGTTTCCAGCTGTTTTAAGTGATGTGCTGTGAGTGACTGTGAGACGGTGTATATGCTGAGTATCACAGAAAGTAATTATATACTGTACATTTTCATAATGAATTATAAGCAATTACAGAAAAATATTGCAATATTGTCACTGTAGAGTCACTTTAGTGTGATTAATGAGAGAGAGAGAGATGTAATTTTAAGCCATTTCAAAAGCTTTACTGAAAAAATGTAAATGCTTCGTGAATGTTAGTTTTACTTACGTGCAGGGTTTAGGATGCTCACAGTCAGACAGACGGACTGCTGTCTGCACCCAGATGGTTTATGTGTATTTATTACCTACTTGCATGGGTTGGCCAACACATTTGAATAGATGGGGACATCTATGGGAACTTGAACCTATCTATTATGGCTGTGATGTCCCATCAGAAATGACAAGGTTGCACAACTGAAATGTTAGAGATAGAATCAGAGTGTCTCCTAAAAAACAGTATGTCCCCAATGCTTTGTACATTATGTGCACTTAAACAAAACAGCAGTGACCTTGCATCATCACATTATCTTAAATGCTTGAAATGTAAAAAGATGTATTTTTGATTACCGTATATACTGCTGAAAAACCCTACAGCGATACAATTAGTGACAGTCTTTTTACAAAAAGCAGAGCAGGGGGTTTTGCCGCATGAGCTGAGGTTGTATTCCCTTTTGTATGGCAAAAGCTGTAAAATGACTGCCACTAAGAGGGTATCAGTAGAACAATTTCTATCTTAATTGTGTGAAAATGAAACAATTTCTTCTCTCAGAAGTGGGGGAAGTATTTGTATTTTAAAATTCAGTCATCATCCGATTGAATAACGTCACTCTGCAACTCCTCATTGGATTGGATGGCCTATTTTTGAGCATGCAAAACTCACACTCCTCCCCTCAAAAACATGTGATACGATCACATAGCCTCAAGCATGTTTTAATGAGTTGCTGAATAAAAATAACTCTTTTTGCTTTCCATGGTGTGTATAGATTTATTAACTGAAAAATAAATGGTCTTGACTCAGTTTAGCCCTCCGTCTCACAATAATATTTCTCAGAGACGTATAAATAGAAGGCCTATACTAACACAGATTTATATCAGGCTTTGAATCATTCAAACCCATGGGTAAACTAAGAAGGAAATCACCTTGTCTACTATTCAGCCCCAAGCCAGTTCCCAATCACATTTATGTCTGATCTGCTCACACTTCAGCCCTCTGTCAACACTCACACCATTTCCTCAGGCAATTTATAGCCCCTGACAGGTTAGTGGATTAAATCTGCAAGACAGTGTCCAACTGGTTACTGGCGGAAAGACAGGCTCCATTAAAATCCTAACTTTTGTTCCAGCTTTTGGGTGGCAAATTGTAACATATTTAGCAGCGCAGCAGCGTAGTTTTACTGCTTCAGCAGCACTATTGCTCAGTATCTAAATGAGGAATTGCCAAATGTTTTCACATCAAGGAAACCCATTTAGATACACATTAGAGCAAAGACCCCATTTCATTAGCGCTTGTTCCAAAGCACCCCATCTGATATGATCTTTGTTAGAGTTTTGGTACAGAATCAGTTAACTGTGTGTACAGAATTATTTAACAGTGTGCACTGTGCAGGGAGTTTGCAATGATGTGGGCAGTCATACTTAGGATTTGAACAATCATCATTTTGCATAATCGTTTCTGTGATTTAAGGGAAATTGAATTATCATCAAATTTAACTGCTTTTTATTTTGGTATACCACCAGAATCGTCTCGCAGACCCCTGGCGGTACACAGATGTCACTTTGAGACTCGCACGTCTAAGGAATACATCTTTTACAAAATATCTCACTGATCATTTTGTGCATCTCTTACAAAATTCTATAAAACTTTAAGCAGATTCCACATACTGAGAAAACATTTGTGACATTGACTTTTTTAGCTTGACGCAGTAGTGGTTCTGTCCCATTTAAAAACAGGGGTTATACTGGGTTCAGCTTTTATTTGATGTAAATTAAGTCTAGTACTATTTTTGAAAATAAATAAGACATTGACTGGGACACAGTTGGTGTCACCCTACAAACAAAGTCATTGCATTTAGATTCATAGTGCTGTTTCTGCATACTACATACTACATAGACTACCATTTAACTGCAGGTTGACATTTAGACCAGTGATTCTCAACCTGGGGTTCGGGAACACTCTGCCAGGGGGTCCACAAATATTCATATATTCATTATTTTATATGCAGACTTTTGCAGAACTTGTTTTTATCTATTTCTCTCAGGCTTACTATGTTTATTGTGACCCTTATGCACCAAAATACCATGGCAAATTCATTGTATGTGAAAACCTACTTGGCAATAAACCAATTTCTGATAGCTTAACACCAACAAGCAATGCATGTATTAAATACATGACTTGCATACCCTTCTTACCTACTGTATATGCTTGGCACACAAAAATAAAATCGTTCCATAATTGTACATTAGTTCCTCATCAAAGCTAATTACTCATTACAGCCTACAGCACAGCTTAAAAACAAAACTTTTATTAACCAACTGAGTCCTTCTCCACAGGATACAAACATCTGAAACCTCACAGAGCACAATAGCTGACTAGACTACTAACAAATGCCCAAAACTCAGCAGCCTGTAGTGTTTGTACAGCAATAACACAACAACTTCAATTTAACAGGAAAACAAGGCACTTTTTTTTTTATGACCTTCATATCTAACGTCAGAGCTACACAGCAAGTAAAACACAGAGCCACTGTGAGGCGACTGAGCCATTAATAAAGCCACTGTCAGTAAGAGACAGACAGACACAGACAGACAGAGAGAATCTAACTCACACTGTTTGAAGATGAAGGTCCTTCTTTTTTCCATCATGGCATTTTTTACTTATTATTTAATTAATATTTTTACTATTAGCCTATTGTTAAATATCATATTTATTTATTTACTTATTTGAATGGTTTTTATTGGCAGAATAATACACCACATATCTAGGTGCTGGAAGACTTCTGTGTGTTGATATTGTACATTTTTAAAATACAAAGTAAATTATGTATTTCATGAATACATATATATATATATATATATATATATATACACAGCTTTAAGTATAATGAAATGGCTTTATAAAGGCAAATAGCAACACGATTAACCATGTGCTGAGTAATATAACAGTAAAATGCAACTCATCCAAATGTATTAATGCATTAATTATGTAATGAATACCTCAATAACGGCCAGAAATGCAATAATAGACAGAATTTTAACTTGTATTGATCTATTCAGTGTTATATTTGCCATTCTAAAACCAGCAGGTCATTGCGTTCGGCCAAATCAATAGTGTATTGTATAAGCATGGTGAGTCTCTAACCTTATTAGAATCAATACCCGTTATATTATTCTAGATTTTTTTCAGGGAACAAATGTGATGGCAGGTGCAGACATTTTACAAACTATAGGGGGTGTATGTGAGTCAGCACTGTTAATCAATTTTTCATCTGTTGATCAATATGGTCAGTGTGGCTGCAGCAGAGTGTTGTTTTTCAGGCTAAAAATGTGGTATCTGTCACGCTCCAATAACTCTCTTTTTAGCAAGGAGATAAATCCCACCTCATCCAATTAGCACTTCGGTATCTAACAAAAGATTTTCTCTGTTGTACTTGAACATTTGAACAGGACTATCTACTGCATGTGAAAATGAGTGACGACAAAGATGAAAAAGAGTAATATTTAATGATGCACTAAGTCATGTAAGTTCCCTACAATACAATCAAAAGCATCACAAGTGCAAATTATACTCAACCATACATCATAATTTAACATACAGCATGTTCTCCAGTCCTGGTATTTAAATTGAAGATAACTTCCTTTGTAACAAAGAACACGACAACGTCTCCGGCAGTGTAAGGAATCCGTGTAGTATATGTTAGGCAGTGTTCATATAGTATTTCTCTAAAATATAAATATTGTATGTTCTTCCATATACCATTCTCCTGAATCCATTTCCCTCTCTTGCCATCCTATTCTCTCAAATGGCTTGAGGGTAAATGAGTTCCTATTTTATAGTGACCCGCTGCAAAAGCAGAGTGACTGGAATGGCCGATTTGTCAGTAACCAGCTGATTTGAATCCAACACTCACTATACCATACCACTTAAAGTGAGTTATTAAACATTTACAAATCGCCTCCTGGCTGCCAAAAACGTGTCACCTACTGCTGTAGCAATTACGCCCAACATACATGTAACAGCAAATTATTTTTCAGCCAGAAAGTAGTCATTATCTTCCATTACGCACAAAAGCTACTCAGCGTGCTTAGTCTGAAAACCCAGCAAAACAGGACCATCTTCAAGGGAAAAAATTTAAATGAAAAAAAAAAGAATACTCTACTACGGTACTTGCATGTATTGTCTCTCCAAAATGGACGTTATTGTCCCATTGTCGATAAGAGTGTCTGGTAGACAGAATGTGAATATATCTTTAGTGATATTTTGAGCAAGGAAGAGTGCTTTTCAAAGGGGATTGTGGTTACTAGGCAACAAGCAGCAGAACCAATTGAGGACTAAAGTGAAAAAAAAAGTTTCTCTCTCTCTCGTTCTCAATCATGCAGTCTGTCTCTCTCTGTCTCTCTCTGTCTCTCTCT
>CALSBV010000271.1:702650-730236 GCA_943590825.1 Bovichtus diacanthus
CTCTCTCTCTCTCTCTCTCTCTCTCTCTCTCTCTCTCTCTCTCTCTCATGCAGTCTCTCTCTGACTTACACATGTGTAAGTCAGTGCTTTGCCTGCAACCAAAATCCCCTCTGAATAGGGTTTGACCATAGATATAGGATTTAACCCATTTCTTATGCTCACGTGTGGGATTTATGTCCAATTGAAACTGAAAGGGAAAGCTTAGATAGCAGAGAGGGTACACAAGTGTCGGTGAAAATCCGTGTTGGTATGCTTCTGATAGCACCCTGGTTCCCTTTCTCCATCCTCTTTTAAGAGGCGTTAGGGGCTAAAAAGCAAAAGCACACGATGTAGAGGCAACCTTTCAACATAAAAAAAAAAAACTACTGAGGGAAAAAAGACCAATAATACTAACCTCCTTCAAAAAAAAAAAAAAAAAGAACACGAGAAGTTTGCATGCGTATAATCAATACCAGATTTCAAGGAGGTCTTGTTTTTTTGCTCTCTGTCTTTGCGAGCACATAGTCAATTAGCCACGCAATATGGGCACAGTAATTGAACACAGTGCTGTGATGACATACTCTCCAGTCATTCGAATCTGGACATTGTTTTTCTGTTGTCTCACCTGTCACGAGATGATATGTAAGAATTTAAATATAAACTGATGATCAACTTCTTACTTCAGAATTCTTTTAATAACTAACGCTGTTCAAGTAGGGAATTTTACCGCATGACCAATTATTACTAACACTTTACATGGCTGATGCTTGACATCCCTTGAGGAAGGGGTGTACACAGAATAGATTTCAGACAGAGAAACGGTTAGTCTAATTTCTGAATTGGAGTCATAATGCTGCTGATGAACTGGGTGGAATTAAAAAACCCAGACACTGTTGTGTTTGCAGTTAATTTCCTGCTTTTGTTATGTTTGCACATCCTCTCTAAACAAGTCACATTGAGTACAATGACAGGTATCGACTGGTGGAAGAATAAACACTGACTGACTGCTGGGAATGGATAATAACTCCAGTAGCATCTGTAACAATAGAAAAAAAACTTGCATTCACTTTTTTTTAAGGTATGGACCTATGCCCAAATCATCAAACCATTCATGCCTTGGTAGTTTGATTTCTGGTATCTCCTCCAAAAATGTTTTGTTGGAGGATCTATGTGACACTTTACGAAGATATGGAAATGTGATTTTTGTCAAGGAGGATAAAAAAATAGACCTTAATCCAGTTTAAATCTTATCAAAGCAAAGGGTCTTAGTAAATAAGAAAGGGAAGCAATTGGCTGTAGAGCACAAACATACAGAAAAAAAAGATTAAAAGAAGTCTTATGCTAACAAAGAGAAATCCTCTCTATTAGCTGAACAAATGACAAATGACAAATGACAAAATGTGAGGTTTTAAAATAGATGCATGAGGTTTTATTTGCTCTTTGACATCATGGAGGATACTGTATTGCAGAGGCCTCATATGTTGCTGTAACACAAAATGTGTCTTTTTATCATGTCAAAAGCTGAGTAGTTATATTTTTATATCTTTAATTTGTCTTGTCACATAGTTTTCTGATTTAGATATGTGTTGACACTGCTTTACAATTCAACATCCAAGCCCTTGAACATAAAGTAGAGTACTTTTTTTATTTTAATTAAACTCTACAATTAGGCTTATATGATCAGACTTGTGAGGCTGAGTCAAACCATGCCTAAGGTTGAAAGAGTGAGTCACAATTTCAGACACCATCTTGTTAAATGTCAGGAATTTGGCTTAGCTTTGAGTAACTTCTGTTTCGTCATCACAATGCCAAAGAATTTTGCTTTGTGTATGTTTGTTCAAAAGGTAAACCTTCTTATTATAAGCACACTAAAGAAGACGCAAGTGTTAGCCCCCCGGGGAGTCAGCAGGAGAGTGTGGCCTTTCAAGTCCTGTAAGCTACATTTAGAGTCATCTGATTTATAATGTGCTTTAAGATGGCCTAGGATGGCAAGGTGAAAATACAAAGTATACGTATGAACTGTACTCAATGGTGATACGGGATGAAATACAGGATTGAAATGATGCCAGGGCAAAAGCAGTTGTAAATCACGTGTTGTCACGGCTGCTGTCATTTCTTTTCTTTTTTTTTCAGCTCTTCCAGACCCAGTTTGCTCGGCACTAGAGCACATTTTGTGCACTACCCTCCTCCCACTTAAACACTCACACAGATTTACATCCAGGAGGTACCGACACAGTCTTTCCTCTTGATTTGATTTGACTTATTTGTCTTGTGCCTCAAGGTGTACACTGTTTCATAAAGATAACAAAACACAGCATTTAAGCAAACAACAAAACAAATACTACAAACATATACTACATCAGACATCATTTGCTGCGGTGCAATCAATTTAAATCGCTCACATTCACACTTAGTGTTTAGTCTACACCAAGCGGCAAATTCCTGATCTGAAGAGTGAAGCCAATTCAGAAGGTGCCATAAATTTGCATTATCTCCAAACCAGTGGAGTCTCTGTGTCAGGGGGGCGACTGGTTTGATGACTGGTTTGAAAAAGAAGTCTGATTGTATAGAAGTCTATAAGAAAATGACTCTACTTCTCACTTGATTTATGACCCCAGTAAATATTTTCCTAATGAGTCAATGGTCTCAATTGCTTATTCAATGCAGCATGATGATCATTTTGTAAATGATGGTCCAATTTAGAGCAAAATAGACGATAAAGCAGAGTATGCTTTAAGACGTGGCTACCTTCTGATTGACAGGTCGCTACCACGGTGTTGTTCAGTTTGGGTGTTGTTCGAGTTTTTGTCTCACAATTTTAACCCTTTTATAAGGTGTTTTTAGTTAATGAAAGCTAATTAGAAAATGTTTGAAAAATTTATTTTTCAGCATTCGGTTGTACTATGCTCCATCCTCTGGCGTCACTTCTGGGCCAACAAAAACATGCGGCAACGGCCAAAATTCCAAACTCAAGGCTTCAAAAACCATAACTCACAAACCAATAGGTGACGTCACATGACTACGTCCAGTTCTTATATACAGTCTACAGGTATCGCTGAGGCCTACTTAGAACGCAAACTGTGATTTAACAGTTTGACAGACTGAGGCAACTATAACATATTCCTGCAGTCTGTTCAAGCTAGACTGTGGGACTCTGAATTTTCAGTTTGGTGGAAAAATCTGAGATTACTCAAAAGAAATATGAAAGGCGTCTGATGTAATATAACCAACATTCTTTTAGTAGTTGAAAAAGTTTGACCGAGCAGTAGTCGGTCTGACTTCAAGCAGAACAAATACACAACTGTACCAGGCACTGATTCCATGCTGCACAATACTCTGTATTATAGATTGGAACAACAGCATCTGTGTGTTTGCTCCAAATGACATCAGTCTCTTAAGAAAGCAAATATGTTGTTGTAACTTGCTACAGATATAATCTACCAGTGGGTGTGCACTCCAAGGGGAGGCAGGGTCAGGCCTTGAGGGGTAGTTGATTTTTTTTGAGCACCATAGACATATCAGGCAAAACAATAGCAGCAATAGCAAAAACCACAAAATTACTGGTTAAGATTCATGTGACTGTCTTAGCTGTTGTTTTAGAACAACAATGCTGCATGTGTAGATGGGGATCTGTCCTAAGTTCTAAAATGGAGTTTGTTAGACACACAGTCAGAACACGTCACATGGTCCCGCTTGCTTTTCGTGGTTGTAAATAGAACTTTGGGCCATAATTAAATTCCACCCATTGAAGCATTCCACTGGCAGAAGGGAAACGACAGGGAAGTGAAGGGACAGTCAACAAGGGAGAGAGATACAAGCCAAAAAACTGCAGTTTTTACGCGACTCCCTCAGCTCATTTGACAAAGAATTGTTCATAAATTAAAAGAATATTTAGTGCCCTCATAGTGATATGTTATTATGCGAGTGCTTTGATTAATAGATGTATTATTTGGCTTTGAACAACTAACCTTGTATTGTTGTTATTTTTCTGAGACTATTGCATGGTGAAATCAATGAATTTTCTGAAAGAAAAAAATATTGCCTCCTTGGTCACTTTATCCTGGCGCCTGGCCTGAGCAGGGTCCACAAGGATGCTTGAATATTGGAGGAAATATTGGAGGAAACTGGTTCAATCTGCGGCAGCTGAGCATCAGCAATTATGATTTGAGTGGTTTGGTTAAGGGCACCTTTTAATGTATGAATTTGACAAAAGCGAAAGCAGAATTTATTTCCCGTGTTTCGCTTGCAGACTGATGAACAGCCTTGTGCCATGTCTGGGGGCACAACACAAGTAGGAAATATTAGTTGAGACTGAAAACACTAACATCTGCGTTCACAAAAGCGAGATCTCTCTCTGGGCGAGTTGTTTCATGTCTTCCATGTAGCGATTCTGAACATATCCTACAGACTGAGTATTTTAGATCCATCTAAGGGTCCCGGGCCGTTGTTACACACTCGAGTCTCAAGCCTATTTTTCACAAATTAAATGTACCATGTCATTTTGTGTCATTGCAATCATGCAATCATCAGTCAGTCACTCAGAGCAGATCAATAAGTGCACGGCACACAGGAGTGTTTGTTTTTTTGTTTTGTTATTGTGATCAGTTTATTTGGAGGAGGTACATCCAAAAGACTGTGTCTTGTTTTACTTTGACAATACACGGTATTCTATTTGACTATAAAATGCAGCACACCGGCAAAGCACAGAACAATTATGTGTGCCTTATTAAGTGTGGACACTTAACAGGTGGGTTATACAACAACTGGCAGCAGGTGCGAACAGTATTTCATCTGCATGCAGAGAAAGAAGAGAGCGAAGAGGCCAAACAAGATTTATTCTTTTTTTTAAATGTAAAAACATTTGCCAGAAAAATAACTGCAGCCAGCAAGAGGCTCATTTGTGCAACAGGTGGACCATCCACTCTGGACCAACCAGCTGCCTGATACAGTGATACATATTCAAAATCTAAGGACATTTCTCAAATACTACATCAACACTAAATGATAGCCTGAAACTCCACTTTGAAATAGAGTTAGAAATTCCTTAAAAAAAACTGTCTTCTGAGTGAAGCATTTCATTCTCATGTAAATGAATGTCTGGCTTTTAAATTACCAGCAGCTTGCAATTTTAAGTTGGCTGTTTCTTTTAATACAAATTCAGTACAAGTACTCATGATTTGTATTCAAAATACATAAATTAAGTTTATGTATGCAGTCTACGAAACTACAAACCGTACCATAGTCCACACACAGTTCCTGGCAGAGTTCAATGCCCTTAGGTCGTAGAGATATTCACAACATTTCAAATATGAATCGTGAAATTGGAAGACGATTTTCATGATGGTTTTCACAGTGCAACTCAGCTTGTGTAAAATGGTTCCTCTATTTTGTGTTATTGCTCATCTAGAAAGCATTGTTGCATGCTCCTACAAAAATTAGTTTGATGGTTGCGGTGGTTAATCATGGTTGGGATAATTGTTTTGCATACACCACGAGTGCTGTAACCATGTATTATAATTTTGATTCAGTTTTCTTTCTGTTATCTGATATGATTAGATTTTGCTTTAATAGATCTCAGATCATTTTTGAAAAGAGAGATGATTACACATTTTCGGCAGTCTGAACTGAAAAGATTTGGACTTTGGCATCCCCGCCTGGTGATCTCAAAAATACATAGCGGCAGACAGCACCCCATGTTAGTTTATTCTGTAACAAATACATTACCGATTATTCATTTTAAATGAGCTATCAACTGTTCAAGCCGTAAGTAGTTATTCTACGTATTCTGCCTAACATTAGTAAGTTTCATAAAGAGCCATGTGGGTGTGTTGGTTTCAGAGCTGCACAGGTTGGAACAGATTATTATGACTGCTTGCTAGCAATCACAATATAAGGGAAGTATTGTTTATACATAATTGGGGCTATATTCTTTATGGAAACTTTGTGTTGGTACTATTGTCAACTAAAAACTATGACTTTTCTGGGAAGCTTTCCAGCTATGAATACTAATTAAAAACAGTAATGAGGCTGCATCAGAACCAATCACCAGTGATACATGTCAGTTCTCAGCTGCTGTAAATGTGAATATAAATTATGGAAAAGAGTTTTATTTTCTTGTCTTTTTGATAGTCTCTCCTTTTGGCTGCAAAAGGTTTAAATGCATGTTTTATACACATGTACACACATTTTTGTGCACACAGTATTTATAAAAAAAAAAAAGGTCTGAGATCAGTTTTTAGTGCTACCTAAAATGAAAAATAATCCATCAATTCCAACCCCTTAAGTCAATGCACCTTTTCTAATGCACAGGATGAAAATAATCTCTCTCCTCCTCACCCCACCTCCTCTGCTGTGGAGAGGGGGAAACAAAGTCCTTGAGGTATTCTTGTTTGCCAAATCCTTGTTTTGCCCAAAACATGCTCCATTTGTGTGGGGAATAAACTCTCCCTAATCATGAGGCGTCGTCAGTCATGCTGTCAATCATGAAAATTTAAAAGTTATTCCAGATAAACCCACAATAGCTGCATACAGATTTAGCATGCACCATTACCTTCATTTTCAAGATCCATGCAACTGAAACACTTTCAGACGAGCACAACTGACAATTGAAATAGATGTCAAACACTGATGGGATATGAACGTCATTGCTGTACTGCTGTTTGATAACTTCTGATACTTGGCTTTTCCAGGCAAAACATCTTCAGTACCCTGTTCAGACTGTGAAATAACTCCAGAGAGGATTTTAATCAGTCCTTAGAGATTATTCTGGCCTCTATTGCAACATCCAATCTCAAACACACCTGCAGCTCCTGTTCGAGACCTGTCTTGCTTGCCAAAATAGCGATTTTCTTAATTTATCTGCAGCAAGTGTTCAGCTATAGACTAATGGATCAGTACCAAATTAAGCTGTTTGTTAATGCCTTTGCAAGAGGACTGCGAGCTAGGATCAAAGAGGAGGGACTTTGTGGAAATTGGCTCGTCTGTATTCTCGTCTAACGTGGATTCTTTCAAGGCTTAGGGATGATTTGGGGAATATCTATGAACGTCCCTGGTGCTCAGGAGAGTTGCGTTAGAGCGCCAATACTTCTGAGAAATTGCATACTGCTGTTGTGAATCTTTTGAGTATTTGTTTGGGAAAGCAAACAATTGCCCTTGAAATGTGTGGTGCGGTAACACAGCTTACTGAGAAGGTTTTGTCAATGTGAGAATCGGAGCCAGGCCCTCCTCAAATGAAGACAATTTGGCTTAATACCAGGAAAACAAACTATTGACTTGTTATCACATTTGTGTGTGATACAGAGCGAAAATGTGAGTGGCTGAGCAACAACTTTATAAATAGGAACATAATCACTGTTCATGTAGCTTTGATTACACAAGGTACAATAAGTTCTGATGGGTGAAAAACGATTATATTCCTCTATGTTGTTTTGTAGGAACCGTTTTGATTTTTACAGTCTATAAGCGTTGGTTGCATGAAACAAATAACATGGACAGTTACCACAGCTCAGGAATACACATCCTTCATATGTCATGTCTGAAGAGTAGACAAAGTATTATTAGTATTAGCTGGTGTATTACTTGTCCAAAATAAGAGCATGTAAATCCTTTCTCTCATTCTTTCAGCCTTCGGTTTGTGATTTCTGACTCTGTTTCGTCAGCTTTGCTACCTCAGACAAATTTTTTATTTTTTTTTTAAATCTGTTGCAGAAAATTGCATTGCAAAGCCGATCTTTTATTTCAATCAGCCTCCTTCACATTTCAGAAGCTTATACACTTTTTTCAATATGATGTTTTCAAAGCATTAAACTACAAAAATGTTGGGACTTGAGTAAATTCCTGTGTAAGATAGCCTATGTCTATTGTCAGCTCAGAAGTTGATGGCAGCAATAAGCAATGCGACTAATTGACAGCACAGAGAGTAAACAGCGTAGTGTATCACAAGTATATGTGCTATTCATCATTTCTCAACCATTATATTCTAAGTACAAGAAGTCACAAAATGTCATCTTAAAAACAACACACATTTTGAAAAAATATTTTAAGACACCGCAGATTTTTACAGAGCTTTAAACAAGGAATCAAGGAGAAAAGCATACGCAGATGCGTATGAATAATATATTGATAATGAATGTATAACCTACATGCATCTACATACATATACATTCATCTACTGTAACACATAGGTCATTCTCACATACAGGTATAAAATAAATCCCAGGAAACGGAATTCTTGCTCTAAGCCTCTGCAGTGAAACTGGGATTTTTCATTTAAAATGAATGCCCTTTCATCAGAGGGTGACGCATTTGATGCATTAAGTGTGATTGAAGGGTCAGGCATGGACCGTTGCCTGCAGCATTAGATGCTTCTGGCTACAGCCAGCATGAGTTGGCGTTTCCTCATCAATGATTTCATAGCAGCAAGGAAACTGGGGCAGAGACAAGACTGTTTTCCATACTGGCAAGACTTCTGCATTAGATTTTTTAGGCATCTGCTTACTGGGATAGCTCAATATGTCTCCAAGCTGGGGCACAGCATAGGCTGTAGGGACAGCTCCCCTCCACCCAACCATAGCAGCCTGTGCATGTTTAGAAGGAAATGACGGCCAATGCATCATGAAAATCAAACAGCTCAATAAAAGAAAAGAGCTCCACAGAGGAAAGGTGACGAAAGAGCCGGCTTCTGATGAAGAATAAGTGCAAGCATGTGGTAGTCGCACCTGCTGCAGTGTGAGTTGATGAATATCTGGATGTCACTGCAGCAGCCCCACAGGAAAACATAATTACGACTCTTTAATTTCCTCCATCTTGAGTGTACCACTGTGTCCCACAGAGGCCCTGCGTTGGTCCGGATTCGTCACATGCCTATTACCACAGGTCATAGCTCCTGCCCATGCTGCTCTGCCCTCTCCCACCTCCCTCGCTTATATTCTACAAGATCAAGGGCAACGACTGCTGGAATTAATTTGTCATTCTCTGGGAGATTGCATTTTTGATTATAATAAAGCGACATAAAGTGTATTTCACAACTCAGTCAAATCAGCAGCATCATGTAATGAGGAATGGCTTCTGGGGTCATTAAACAGGATGTGATGGAAAAAGCAGCAGGAAGCCGATTTATAATATGCTGTTTACTAATAATTTCAGATCATACTACAAATGCTCTACCTTACTTGAAACCAATTTTGAAAGCTAACGGTGAGTGGAGACTCACCGTTAGCTTTCAAAATTCCATTTAATCCCTCTTGGATTTTTCCCAAATGGCCTCTGGCAAGGCAAAACAGTTGTTTTCACGTTTATCGTTTAGTGTTGCAGCGTTAATAAAGAGGGGAAAATACTTTGACATTTGTCCAGTTAACCTTATCGATTAACACAGGAAGTTTGGAGGCTCTTACGAAAGTTTTGAAAGTTAATTTTGCATACAGGACTTCTCAGTGACTATCCTCTGAAAGCTGTAAACCATCCAACCATCTGGGACTTTATGCACACTGAAGTAAATGCTAGAAATTATACGCAAGTACATACGCACATGCAAATACCCTCGTTAAAGAGTGATTTAGCTTTTAATACCTCTGCTTTAATAGTGTTCATATGTCATTGATTGAAAAGGCACACACTTGCAAGCTCTGCCAAACATATTGGTCTAATCGATGCAGCGAATCCTTGGGGTGTCAGAAACTTGTAACCAAGACTCAGACCATCTGCTTCCTCAACAGTAAATGTCAAATGAATGAATAAATATGCTAAATGGCAAAGGAACGCTGTTTGTCAACATGACACCCACACAACCAGTGCAGGAATTATGAGCCAAAAGTCCCTCAATGTGAGGACTTTGAGAATCACACTGAGCTGACCAGTGAGATCAGTGAAAGGCCTTCTTGTTAGTGAGCTACTTAATGTGAGTAAATACAGTTTTTGCAGATTTAAGAAAGACACGAACAGAAGTTTAACCAAAATACTTTCACTTCAGCAGACCATAATTACTGACCCGTTCCAATTTGAATTTAATAGAATACATTTGGTACACACGCTGCAATAATCGCAGAACAATCCTGCAACAAATAGTGCTATGTTTGTAGAGATACTGTTCGATTTCTGTTGAAACTGTCACAGAGGCTTTTCAAGTTAAAGTAAGGCATTCAAAATACTTATGTGCGGAAGCATGATTAGAAAATGATCCTTAGAGTATCAAAAGTAAAAGTAGTAATTCACCAGAGAGTGATGTATTATTGTAAATGACATTAGACTGCTAACACTGATGCATGATACATCTGAGGGGCCAGGAGATGATAAACGGGGGAGGAAAGAAGAACAATCAAAGTTCTACAAATGTTTTAATTTCTTTTTATACTTTAAAAAAATATATATTGTAAAATATTAGATAATTTGACCTCTTTGTACATTGAACAGTTATTTAAATGAATGCGTGTGAGAAGTTTAGAGGGAAAATGTCTCTTTGGTTAAACTGCTTACAACTCATAGACTACAAATAGATATAATCACGTAAAGTACAAGTAGGACTACCTCAAAACTGCAAACAAAACATAAATACCAACCGACAAAGGAAGTAGGCAAGTATCTGTAGAGACAGACTCATTTGGGAATAAGAACAGGTGACTGCAGGGCTAATGGTGGACACGCTAAAAGCTTAAAATGGAGACATACCACAAGAAATGTCCTTAAAAGCTGTGTGCTATTTATACGCCTTCCCATGAGGCCACGTTGCCCCTGTCGCTGGTCAACTCTGGAATACAAAGCACAAGGAGTACACTCATAGCTGGATAACAAAGAGCAGGGTTTACAAAGATGCTTGATAACCAGCTGTATGATACTTGTCATCCAGGAACATCAACGTTTGGATAACTAAAACAAAGAAAGTCTGACTAAACCATTCCGTGATAGAGGAACCGACAGAGCTTTAGTTCCAAAAGTCAGTTTCCTACCTTTGAGCTCAAATCTTGATTTCTTCCTCTGAATGACATCTCACAGTTGGGTTCATCAACACTTACTGAAGGATGTCAGCTGGCCCTCATTTAAAATCATCTGGCAATTCTCCTGAAGCATGGGAGATGAGGGCGTCAGGGAGTAGAGATCAGTGCCTTTGCTGGATGAAAGGAGCACTTCCTATCAAACGCTCCCTGAGATTATTGCTGATGACACATCAGCAGGGTCAATAGGAGAAAAGTGTCCTCCCTGGGCCAATTGACTCACTTAATCAAGAGCTGTGTCGGAGTGTCACACTACACGTTGCAGACTCTGATGATGTGAGGACGGTTCACCTTGGATTGTGCCTTTTCGAGAGGTGAACACACTCTTGACGTAAACTAATTTGAGCATCTCAGAGGGGCCGTTGTGAGCAGATTATTTCAGAAGGATGAAGTAAAAATCAAATCATAATATATATTCACCTCCGTTGCCCGATGAATGTGTGTGTGACGGTACACACATTTCAGCCTGTGTTGTCTGATGAATATAATACCAGACATGTTGTACTTCTTTAAGTCCAATTCTTATCAACATATTAGAATTCATTTAGGTATTAAATTCAAAAATATGGCTGATTTAACAAAATATTTTTCTTTGACATAACATTTTTTTCTCGTCTATCTTAAGAGTTTGGACAAACATGTTTTACATAAGTAAACAGAGATAAAAAGGTCTTGTGCTTCAAAGAGGGAAATAATAACAAACTGAGTCTTAATGCAGCCAAAACAGGGACATGACTAAGAGCTTGGGGGGGGGGGATTGTGGGTGTTGGCCAGTATGCAGCAGGGATGAGTCAGCGAAAGGTCATGCAGATGTTTGTTTGTTTTGAACCAGTTCGAAATTAGAGAAATAATTTTTTGAAGTACAACAAAGCGTCAAACTCAAACACACACAGCTGGTGCAACTTCCATTACACCTCCACACAAAACTGCAAAACAGGGTTCAGATAATGCACCTTATTAAAAGACATCTTCATTAAGTTTCATTGAGTTTTACAACATGTTACATGTTTGGTTTTGAAGTTTCACTTTAATTTTTACAATTTTGTAATTAGTTAACTTCTTTAGCTAATTAGATAACCACTGATAATGCCCATTAAATCAGCTGATATCAGTGGACCTGAGTAACAGCAATTTAAAAAAAAGTTTGGAGAGTTAGAATTAATTAGGAAATAACACAAACATTCTTATATATTGTTTTCAGATGACCCTTTTTATTGATCTTGATCACTACTACAAGATTTTCTGTTTTTTGTCTGACATCTCTAAAATTGTTCCTTTTTTCTTGTGAAATATTATATATTATAATAATATAATATATATTTTCAGATCTCTTATAATTATTGATAATCAGACAGTCAGAGAAGGGAATAACACTCTTTGATTTATCTGCTCACAGCTCATAGACATTCGCAAACTGTGACATGAAGCAGATATAGTTACATTGCTTGTTGAAAGCTAAAAATGTTGGGAATAATCTATGTCCTTTATTCTTTATTTCATAATGTTCTGGTATTTCTATTGCTTAGTTGATTCCACCAAGTGTGTGTTTATGTTATACATCTTTGTTGAATTAATCATTTTACACTTCAATGGCCAACTTCTCAATATGGATCGATAGTTTTAGCAGAGTGTTACTTTATATTAGATTTTCACTTTTTGACCTGCTGATGCTGCGTGTGATTATCTTGCTAAAGGCTTGATAGGCTTGGTGAAATTGGTCAATTCAAAGCTAGGCCCTGGTTCCAGATCCATAAAATACACATGCATGTTTTGTATTAAAACAGTAAGCTGTGGGATCTTTAGTATCTCTGGAAGCTTTTCGATGAAACGATCAGATGCTACGATAATGTGCTCAACATGAGTTAAGAATGATCTTCCTGATCAACAGAAAGACCTGCAATGAAAACAAGTGCAGTGAAATGCCAACCATGTAAAAAGTAAATAAAATATTTGTTAAAAGATGCAGACGGACAGACGCAATTACACAAGAAGCATGATGGCAAGGCGTTGGTCACGAGAAGCTAATTATTTTTGTGGCTGATATTTTCCAATATGTCCGCCTGAGGCTCAACGATGATGGAATTCACAATGACGTGAAATGCCTGGCACGGCAAATGGTTTGGCTGTGCTGGTCTCCTTGCGTACCAACGCCTGCCAGGTCTCTTCACTGTAGTGATAGGACCTCTCCAATGAAAGCCTATCCTTCAGTTACATTGGCAATACAGCCCGGACAGGGCAAAGCGTATAAATATCCTCACACCATGAAAAGGCAGAATTACTTCACAGAGAAATATGCCACAGAGAAACAATCTGGTGGGATGTTTAGTTGGATTTGCATCTTTTATTCATTGCAGGTTTTTGTTGTTGAGATTGAATGTCTCTTTATAAAATGGGTTTTCAATAAATGTATATAAAAGCATGAATGTAATTAAAAAATGATATAATAGGACTGGCTTCTTGGAAATTTATTTCACCCACACATAAATATAAATATTTGAATATATTTCATGAATCCCAGGATTAGATTTTAGGGATTTCAGCAATTATATGATTATAATTCTTTAGCCAAAACTATAAATGTAAGCAAGACAGACTTCCCAAAGATTCTGTAAGTTATTAAATTAACTTCACATTCAGTTGAAATTATTGGTAGGGTGTCTATCGGTGTGGCAACAAGTTAGAAAACTTGCAAACTTGCAAGTTAAGTATTATCAATATCATTCAATAAGTTATCGTATTATCAAGTATTTGAACGCAAAACTCATTTTCAAAGATATGCACACATATGCATTGTAAAAATACATTGTGAAGACCTTTAATAAACACAAATTTAGCGTTTTCCCTCATTTATCAGAAATGATTGACTTTGACTATTGATTAAAGTGTGATTTTTCATGTCATCTAAAAATGGCAAAGTTGTACCGTTAGAAACTTCCCCAAAGTATGTCAAAACCAGCTTTAAAGACTTTACACCAATCAGAACAAATGGTGCAGCAGTTTTTCTTCTCCTACTAAATATATTCTTTGGGCACAAATGGGATCACACCAGTGTACATTCCCAAAGCCACATCACTATCAGAGGTGACACTGCAGCGATTAAAACATATGGTGGCTGGAGGGAGTAATTCACTAACATTGATCTTTGCGCCAAAGTAAAACCACCTGGACAATGACCAGCTTTTTTTCTGGAGTTTTTCCTGTGGGCTACACTATCTATTACAGGAGTGCTTGTCCTGACCTTCAGCCTGAAAGTGATACCATCAGGAGACATGTCCTTCCCTTTACAATCAGTCTCAGCTGTGCTCCCATTTCCCTCACTAAATCCAACACTTAAAAAATGTCATTATCGTCACATTCATGCACCTCCTGCTTCAGGAAACAAACCTTTATGTTGCTTTCAAAGCACAAGATTGTTTTAGTGATGCCATCGAGGACTCTGACTGCATCCAGTCTGTCAAAATGGCATCAAAGGAATGTCAAAGTGTGCCAGTTATGTGCTGGTAAAGAGCCTTTTCAACACCGAGACGTAGAGCGTGTCAGCAACTACACATAATGATAGAACACATCAAATGCAACTATAGTGCATTAGCAATTTATGTTCAAAGCCAACGTTCATTGCCACTGCAGGAAGTAATGAGACAGTTGTACATCAAAGCAAAACCTAGCCTGAGGGTGCGGATGGATGTATTTGCAGGACATACTGGTAGTCAGGGTTGACTGGGCCAGAATCCAAAGAATTACATACATATCTGCACCTTATGGTTTATTTCTAAGGCCAACATTCAATGCCAATATAGGAAATAATGTGTCATATATGTAGCGAGAAAGATGTGGGGTGTGGAGGTCGAGGTGGTGGATGGTGGTGTAGCAGGTCAGACTTTCATGCAGGTGAATACCAATCTTAACATTAACTAAAGGTTTGAGTTGCCTAAGTGTAACCATGCCTTAACCATAGTTAATATATCATAACCACAGTCTTTCCCTGACCTTCACCATACTGTGGTTGCCATGTACAGATATTGTAGAAAGCATCAAACGTTATTCAGAGGTTTTGCATTATTTAGCCACGATGACTACCTTCCCCTAAACTTCACCAGTTGATTTTGTTTAGTTAGAAATTAGGTAAATTTAAAAGTGTCCTGTGGAGTTTTCTTTCTAAACCAAGGAAACATGCAGAAATTCATTCATGAAAGAATTTCCTTTCTCACAAAACAATTGCGAAGCCATTTTTTGAAAGTATTTAAAATGCTGTATTGTTTACGTCCACGTCTACTTGCTGGCAGTCTTCTTCCCTGTCTTTGCTGGTGCGTTGCGTTATTGGCGTGTCACCGATCAGTGGAACAGTTTGAAACAATTCTTTCTCACAGCAGACACTTGGACTCATCATACAAAACTGTAACCTCATTAACAGTATATAAATGCTGTCTCAAGTATAATTAAATACAAGATATGAACATATTATGAGATCTAAAAAGCATAGAATAGAATGGAGCTTAATTATCCACCAAGGTGGAAAATTGGCAGTTCATTTAAAGAGACACACACAGCACAAATCAACAACAGTGACACTGTTAAAATACACAAAATGTAATGTCAAATGTGTCTCGGTCTTTACAATCAGACTGCAAAATTGCATAAATATACCAAGCAATAAGGTATATTGTAACTTATAAAGTATGACGGATTTATTTCAGGTAAGTGGAAATGTCAAGGTTGTTTTAGGTACACATTTAATTTACTGAGAAATATAGCGGTGTTTTAATCAGTGCCATTGTTTTTCACAAGCAAAGTTTAAATGAGTGCTCAAGATATAATGTACATTCAATGTAAAACTCAATACATAACCTGTCTGATTATGATTTATGTTATGTTTCTTTACTTATCTTTGTAATTGTATCAAGTTCTGCTTACAATAGCTACATAATGGAAGAAGTATGCAGGCATCAAATACAGTTTTTTCTTGCTTTTTGAAAAAAAAGAAAAGAGTTTATCTGATTCTGACACAAATAAAATATCAAAAAACTGGTCAAACCTTCATCCCATCTGTGTTTTTAGAGATTTGATTTGAAGGACCGAACCACCGCTCCGACGGCTTTCTTTGTCAAGTTTCATCACTGATAGAAAACCTCTTTGTTCAGTTTGAGACGATCTGCCAAAAAGCAGTGCAAGGAAGGTTGGTTAAGACATGAAAAGGCATCAGGGCAGCACAATGACATACGTGAAACACCCCCAAAATACTTACATAACAGCAGAAACATCAACAATGATGAAAAGCCTTGAGCAAGCAAGGAAACAAGGTCGTCAAGGGCAACTCGAAAAATGTGATTCAATTTCATTTCACTTCATGAAGAAACCTAAAACCCTCTCTTGAAACACAAATATTAAAACATATTTTTTTATTTGTACGAAACTTAATAATAATTAAAGCATTTCAGACTTTAGCGATGGCTGTGTCATCTTTAACATAACCTCAATGCGTATTTAATGTATCAAACATAAACAAGTAAACAAGCAGTAAAAAACATTAATTAATCTCCACCTAACTGAATCTGTGGCCATCATGTAGATCCATCTGTGAACATTTATTTTTTTTTTATAAATAATTTTTGGCCAAATATTGTGAATATTGTTTTTTTTTTAAAGGTTTTGTGAGAACAATTTCAACAAAGAAATATGTGTCAATGACATACATTTACTTGAAGCTACTGTATTTGCATGGTTAATTGACTTGGCATGGACTTGTTATTTCTGCACAATCCTACCACTTTTAATTCAGATATACTGTACATTTGTAGTCATTTGTCATATTCTTATTGTATTTCCTTTAATGTATAGTTATGTTTCTTGTACACATTCTTTGGTTTCATAATAGTTTTAATACTATTTCTCCTTTTTTTTTTTTTTTTATATCTGCTCTTGTTTTACATTTTAATTTCTCTAAAATAATGTGCCACAATTTCTTTAAGTGTTTATGTATAAACCATTATACACCAAAAAAAAAAATCCTTGTATCTGAAAACCTAGGGCTTAAAAGGATAAAATCTGTCTGTCTTCTTGGCTCCATTTTTTTGTAAAGTGTTTACACCATGTTTTAAGATTTCAGCAACTATAAAACAATAAACCAATCATTTTAACATTAGGATCAAAAGATCATAAGTAAGTACTATGTAGCTGAGCAAAAGTATATTCCTTATGTCTTGACGAGATGTATACATGTGTACATCATCACAACATCTGCACTGTGATGCCACATCTGGCTCAGTCTTTGTGTCCATGCTGAACCTTTTATTTTGATTAACTGAGATATAATCCACTGACTGTTCAACAGAAGTGCTGCCTTCTGTGTTCTGAGTCTCTTTGGATTTATACTACAGGTCCTTAATACAGTTGGTTGATGAGTATTTGGGCTTGAGATGGGGAGGAGACCAGAGTGGAGATACTTAATGGGGCGGAAAGCAACCTTATCACGACTCTGAGACTTACTCGTGTTGGCAGTTGCCATTGATTTTTCTTCCAAATTATCTCTGTGTTTTCTCGTTGGTCTGTGGCGAAATCCCTGCCAGTCTAGCCAGATGTTTATTTTTTCTTAAACACGGTCACGGTTAGACACTAACTTCCAGTGTTGCAGTTATGAGTTTTACACCTGGCCATGGATGAATTATAAGACAAGGGGCCCCTGGGCAGTGACATGCAAACCCCCCCCCCTCTCCCCCCACCCCTCCTGGGGCAAATTTAGTTTCTTTTTGTGTCTCTTTGTCGGCATTTTGCATCTGTGTGTAGTCAATTTGCATCTTTTTGTAGCTTTATTGTGTCTTTTTCTGGATGTTTTGTATTTCTTTGTGGTTGTTTCGACTCTCCTCGTAGGTGTTTCTCAACTGTAGTCGTTGTCTCTCTTTATTGTTGTTTTGCGACTTTTTGAAGTTGTGTCTTTATGGTAATTTAGTAGTATTGTGTCTCATTGTGGTTGTTTTGCATCTTTTTGCAGTCATCTCGCGTCTTCTTGTGGTCATTTTCTAGTCTTATCGAGTCTTTTTGTGGTTGTTTGGCATCTTTTTGTAGTCATGTTGCAACTCTTTGTAGTAGATTTGTGTCTCTTCGTAGTTGATTTGCATCTCTTTGTAGTCATTTGATCGACCTTCCAACAGGAAATGTTTACACTTGAGCCCATTCAGTGAACCATTCATGCACCTGCCTTGTCTGATTGTTATGAGCTGTACATTTCCTCCTGGAGTAGCAGGGCTTCAGTTGCAGTCAGTTGAATTGTAATTACAATAATACTTTCACATTTAGTGAACAGTACATGTCAGATTCTGATTTCTCATGAAGATGTCTTACTTTTTATACTACAGCGCATCTCCATATCAATTTTTCTTTAAGAAATCAAAGTGTAACAAGTAAAAACAGCATGCTGTTGCTACACATATTTCACGACATATACAAAATATATATACAAATAAATCATAACCAGTGATGCCAAGGAGTTGGAAGTCCTTATGTCTTGGCAAACTCTTAGACTCTATCTCCACCACATGCTGGGTGTCTTTTTGAGATCTTAATGGCCCAATTATCACAGCTCTGGAACAGATCAATGGAGACCTGCCAGCCAGGGCTCCCCTCACAATGGGGGATGGGAAAGGTGTGACAAGATGCATGAAGACCCTTTGAAGAAGGTGACAGGTGCAGCCATTTGCCAGAAGTCTGTCTTTCTCCAAAAGGTACGGCTGTGACAGGAAGCCGTCTGTGAAATGGCAGCGCTCCTCTTTTATACATGAGACACAATGGCTGTATTACATGCTGTAAATCTCCTATGCCAGTGTTACATGGCAGTATGTAACTGCATTTATTGCTGTCAGCAAATATGCGAGTTTACAGAGAGTTTATAATATGAAAACCTGGTGGCAAGTTTCAGATAAACTTGCCCTGCTTTCCAATTCCCATACTATTTAGCTGCATTAAGCCTGCATGCATTTCTTGCTATTCTGACCCACAATCCTTTGCACAGGAGATATATGAGCAAGATGGTCAAGGGCGTCATGTTAGGACAAAGTCCCAATGGTGTTCATACTGCATGCAACAGTACAGCTGCAGTATGTACTCAAAGTAAAACAAAACAATGCGATTTGGATTTGGTTCGTCCTTTTTGTGTCTCACTATGGGAAAAAAGATTAAAAAATGTTGTCATGTTCTTTTTTTTTATAAAAGATTTGTAATTCATTCTGTCAAGGTCAGTCACACTGCACAGCAGGGGTTGATCTTTAAAAATCAATCTACTTTACAAGTCAACTGATAAGATCATTTTAAGTGAAGCTTTGCAACAATGCTCAAGTATGTTGTAGAATTCCACAGATGCTCAGTGGGTATAAAGAGGTCTAACTTGTGCCAGGAAATGCTTTCCTCGAGATGTTTGGCCCAGCTGGTGATGACCCAGTGTAGCCGAGCGGGGTGTTTGTCTGCTGTGTGTTCAGACATACACTTCTTGCAGTATTAGAATTGAAGCAACAACAACTGCTCATCAATGCAGCTCCTGGTTGGTACAGTTGTCTCCAGACATTCATGGTTCCCAGAAGATGAATCCTCATGACTTTGGTGATCATCAGACTTTTTCCTCTAGCGCTACTGTGAGTTTCATACTGTGGTTTTGAGTCAAATGTATCAAACCAGGATGAATTGTAAATTGGTGATTCCCTGATTTTTCTCATGACGCCATCATCAGGTCATTTCGATTTCTCCAATACTTTGGTTTATGACCAAATACTAAAACTAATGAGGTTCCCACGTAACAAATGTTAGCCTGCAAAAATGGTAACTAAGATGGTGAAAACGGTATAAACATTATACCTGCTCCGCGTGCGTCAGTATTGTTATTGTGAGCACGTTAGCATGCGACACGTGACAGCAAGCTATGATCGGTCATGGACTAATCTGTTGTCTCTTGGCAATAATCTACGGCTCCATTTGCCTAAAATAACACAGTGACGAAAAGATCTCAAAAGACAAACATATTATGTAGTTTGATCCCAGCATTATACACACAGTATACTGTATGCGCAGGTGTGTGTCTTGTTAGTAAGTCTGGAAAATTGCCTCTAACTTTTCATTGGAAGGTGTTTTTTTTCCCCCCCAAACCTACAACTGACCTCATCTTTTTTAATTTATCGTTTAGTTTTCTGTAAACTCTTCTCTTTCTGGAGGGCAGCCATTTTTAGGAAGCTGGAAACTCAAACATGAATGTTCTATGTTTAATTCACATAATTAACGGTTCTCACTTTGCTATATTTTCATTCCTCTTTAGCATGGGATTCTGCTAGATGGGCAGCTGTCTAAAAGTCTCAATTTTCTGTGTGTGATGTAATGTGCGTGATCTGTGCTGTGTTTCACCAAGGTATGAAATTAGCATGCTGGCACATTGAGCAGATTAATCTCAGATCATTTTGTCAGATTTTCCCAGCATGAAACTGTTTCTCTTTCTTTTTTTTAAATTCTTGTAGGAAAAGTAAAATGTGATTGATATAAAATGCTACAAGGGAATCTCTGCTGCTCAAAGTCTGGCATCAATGCACCTTTTGCATTTTAATGAATGTACAAAAAAAACTAAAAAAACAGAAGCAAACAAGGAGCGGGGCCCCCAGCTCACCTGTGGAGTGGCTGCCCCATATATCAAGGCCCCTCTCTCTCTCCCCCTCTACAGCCTATCCCTCTATCTATCTAAGAAAGGCAAAAGAAAAGCCAAAAAAACCCAGCCTGGTGTATTCTATCCTAATTCATTAATAATATCTGGCTGTTTAGCTCACAGTGCACATCTGCAAATGACCCATGTGTGTTTTTAGTTCTTTGTTAGTAATGCACTACTTCACAGTCATACAGTTAGCACTAGTCCAAGGCCTTAGGTGTGCTCTGCACTTAGCATTGGGAAATCAATGTTCACTGTGAGTCTTATACCCGAGTACAGAGGAGCCAGTAGGAACTGTGGATAGCTGCTTTACAGGGTCTGTTATCACACAGTGGGGACCTCGACCACTGTTTTCCCTCACATTTGGCTCTAGGCCATTAGCAGCAGAGAGAGGTCATCTCAACCCAGGACTCTCATAGACTGTATTAGCTGGTATCACATGGATTATAAAATCCTTGATTTACTGACTATAGTATTTTTGGAGAAGGAGAACAAGGTACAAAGATACAATTACAAGCTACCTGCTGATTTTATGTTTTAATGTTAGTGCAGTTTTCTGGAGAAATTTCTCCCGCAGTTTGTTCCGAAGGGATTATTCATCACCATTAAAACTGAGCTCTTCTGCTCTTAACTTTTTCTCGCCTAATTTAATGACCTACTGAGTAATGAAGGCTGTCCTCACAGCTTTTCACCGATCATGAATCTAAACTACTTGTGACCAACAAGTTTTTGCCCTCGTTTTTCTTCAGTTCAATTTCAAGTGGAGGGCAAGACTGGCACACTTAAAAACTACACTTTGATGCAATAAAGACAAAATGTGATTTTGAGAAGACACTGCTGGTCTTGTGGTCAGGTAGGATTTGAAATGCAGATCTTCTGTGTCTTTCTATGTAGCACAAATTTGATCAGGTGCAGTAAGATTAAGAATAATTATTCATACCACACAGAAAGTAATGATCCATATAGTGAGAGCCTTCAAAGCGGTTTCATTAGCTGCATATATTTAGGTGTTTTCAAACCATCAATTAGCACATTTAAGCGAACTACTAGTTTTGCCGCCAGGCTTTGTCAGAGCCATTCCACCCATAAGAAGGATGTTACTGAGTCAAACCTGGTTTCCATTGTCAGCAAATACAGAATATTGGAGCTATCTTGAGGCTCAAACTAACAGCACCCTTAAACCATTTCTCATATGTACTCTGCACATTGTCCAGAGTTGACATGTCACACATGTAGCACACACGAGGCGATCGTCTGTGTCAGACACATCTTCACTGGAAATGCTCTGTTTGGTTTAGGTCAGGGGTGGTGCCTTGGTAGAGAGTGCAGAAGGCAGTACATGACCTGGATTACACCACGGTCACATAGCTGGCTCGTTATTTTATCACAAACTGAGTATCTCGCTATTTCTAATAATGTCAGCGTCAGCCATTACTGACAGAAGTTCACAAATGTCGTTGTCTCTCTGCACCAGGGAGCTGGCAGGGTAAAAACCTTTCATACATACAGCTTATCCGGGTAATGTCTAGATCATTTCAGGGTTGCAGTGCATGTGTTAAAGGGGCTCTAGATGGCTGAATTCAATAAATTGAAGCTACTCTACTACTAATTGGATTTTGCTTTTGCTTTGTGTGGATCTCAATCTCCCAAAACTTCCATGAGGGACACAACAGGGTTATAGCTTGAATCTGGAGATTACTTCCTACCGTTTTCCTGATTCTCCCTAAATGGACGAATGTTGCAAATTAAAACGTAATAAACATTATTCATAATTATGTTCAGAACTTACAGCATCAACTAAAACCCACAGTGACAGTTTGCGATGCCTCGTGGGCGGCAAGGGGTCAAGAGTGAGGAAAGGAAGGCTCAAAAGGAATAAAGGTATTTCTAAATGTTGCCTGTCCTCAACGCTAATTTGGCCTTTGTAGCAGAAGAAAACAATGGGGTAAAAATAATTTCTGTCTTCAGCCAGAGGAGATGAGAAATAATGAGCAAATAGCAACAATAAAAGTGGAATAATACCAGGATTAGCAGTGGCCTCACAGGCTTCTGTCCAGCTTGGTTTATTATTTACAAGTTGTGTGCTCTGAGGCCTGCAGCTGAAGATAATAATATTGTGTTCGGCAGCAAAAGCAATAAGGGTAGGCAGAAAACTTCAGGCACAGCCCACATCACTCTCCCTCTCCCTGGTGGAATATGTGCAGGAAGGAGAGGAGGATCATGGGTAGTCATTAGTGAGCTGGAGGTGATGCTTTTTATTGTTTATTGCTAATTCATCTAGTTTCCGTGCAAGATGTATCCTGATGTGATCCTGGGGTTCAAGAATTTAAGTGGGACTTCTCTGAACAATTTGAAAGTAGAAGAAGCTCGTTATTCTCTGCGTAACAGACAGGAAGCTGAAGCTATTTTACAACCTACATTTAAGTTTTTCCCCAAATTGATATTGAGGATTTTGGACAGATTCCAAAATATTTGAAAAACTCCTAACAAGACACAGCTCAAAAGAAAAAAACCTTTTGTGCTCACTTCAAAAACGCACTATAGGCCTGTGAGACTCAATATGTAGTGTATGTTTGCTTCGTCATCTTGTGTTTTATACTTTACAGACTACTTTGGACCCATCAATCAACTGTCTCCTTTTTTCTTTGGAGTAATGTACTCACACGTTCCCAAGACAGCGATATGAAAGTTATATAAAAAGTTGAGGTACGCTGTTTCAGTATTTTAGAGCACAACAACGCTTCACAAAAGGAGGTCAAACACAGATCTTTGGATAAGCGTTTTGCATTGATTTTTGCTCCCTAAAGATGTTTTTTTTAGCTCCATGATGAAGTCTGGCACCTTTGGTGCCGAGAAGCCTATGGGTGTGGTGATTAGTCTCAGATGGAGCTGCTCCTCTTCTTATTCCTTTTTTTTTTTTTACCGGACCACTGTTAAAAGCCCTTTGTGTTAGAGTCTCTGCATTCACGAGGAGTTCATTGGCTAGCCGACCCTCAGGGGTCACACAGACCGTGCTGGCTGCTGAGGGGATTGCTGCAGGGCTGAGGGATTGTGGAGAGATCACAGACAAAGTGGGTGTTTCTGTTGGGCTCCATGGTGACCCTTTCTTTCTGTTCCTTAAACTGTATGGGGCACACAAAGGCTCCTTTGAAAGACAGCAAAGTAGGAACAAACAAAGGAATAAATTATTATTCCTATAGCCATTTTATTAGCACGATAAAGCCCTTGAGATGAACCATATTGTTTTCAAGGGGTCCTCAACAGAAATCAATAATCACAACTGGAAAAGCTTAGATATTTTCCACTGACTAATAAAGTTGCACCAAAGTGCCTGAAAACCAAACAAACATGGACATTCATTTTAGCCCCTCATTCAAGGAATTTACACCCAATTTTAAGGGATATAGTGTTACGTTGTCAATGCACTGTGTTTTTAACCCTTTTACTCTGCAATCATACAACCGTATTGAATTGTCCAGTGACCAGATCTCTCATCATTACAGCCTGAGAGCGTTCAAAGCGTCCCATCACTCTACTATCCTTCCCGTACGACGTGAACGCTGTCTAAATGATAAGTTAGGTTCCTTGTGTAGCAGCTCTGCCTCCAGCAGTGTATGAATATGTGTGTAAGTAAAGCACAGCACTGTAGAAATATGTTATCATTATGCACTTCTTGTTGAAACTCTAACATCAAGGTCAGAACCAGATTGCCGTTTTCTCCCGAGGTCGATTAAAGAACACTAATTTTTCTTTGTGACACCGGCGTTGCGACACATCAAACAGCTACGACAGAGACATGTTACAGCAATATTTCACGTTTAGTGCACAGTGACTATGATAAACAGCAGCGTACATATATTACTCAGGTATATATTCAGCAAGGTCTTACATCACCTTGGGAATTGATAGAACTTTAGCTTTCAATAACTCTTCTCTTAACAACTGTTTGTAAAGAAAGATATTTTATCAGGCATTTCTCAATTCCCATATTTGATTGAGAGTTTCTCAAAAGAATACAATGTTTCTTATCCCTCATCACAACTGACAGACAAAGTAAAAGTGCATCTCACTCAAGCAATCCACTCTTGACTGGCTATGGCTCCCCTGAGGGAGCATAGTCCCCACAACAATGAGCTACTTAGACTGCCAGAGGACACAATGCCTGTGCGAAGAATAGAGATAAAAAGACGAGTTAGATTGGGGAGGATAGATGTGGAAAGGGAGGTTATGAATTTAACATAGAACAGATGTGAGACATATTGTGCCTTGAATGAATGAAGAGATCATCTATAGCATCCAAATTAAAGAGATGATCAGCGCCATGTTACCATACATACATATTGACAGTCACATGCATCACTGCAGGCAGGTAGATTAAAGAGATGTGATGACTTACTTTGGCGGTCTCGGAAAAGCAAAAAAAAATAAAGCCGTTAATAGTTGACGGTAAAAGATGAAAGACAGTTTTTTTTGTTTTTTTTTTATATATGACTGCTACATACAACAGATCCTCCACCACAAAATGTTTTTTTTCAGTCTGTCTATTCATTAGTGAATTCACTGAGAATGTTTTATTTATAGTAGCATAACTGTATTTACATATCATGTAGAGGCAATCTGAGAAAAACAATTTAAAGTGATAATATGCAGCTTTCACTGAGTATCTCCTTCATGTCTCTCGACCTCAATATTTATTTTGAAAGAAGTTTATAATCCTTTGAAATATTCATATTTTCAGTGATTTACAATGGCTTAGATAGACATTTTTCCCCCGCTCTATTTGTGTGTATAAAAAGTGAAACAATATTTTTCCAAACTCTAAATTGGGAGCCACCGCACAAAACTGTTGAATTGTATATAAAGTAGTTCAAACTAACAAAAGAGCAGAATAGAGGAAAATGCTTCCTACACAGTGATGCATCAGTATTAATTATGTCTCATAATAATATATCAGTCACAGGAGACATTTCACTACAGCGTTAGCTAAATTACTTTTGATACTTTAACTACATTTTACTGCTAAAACCTTTTACTTTTACTTAAGAAGGATTTAGAATTCAGGAAACTTTGACGCCCGTAATGAAGTATTTTTAAATTGTTGCATTCGTACTTTTAGTTGAGTGAAAATTTACCAAAACTTCTTTACGTGAAAATCTTTCATAATTTCAAGCTGACCGCAATGAGATCAGCCGTGTGGAAATACTTGAATGAATCAGTGGATTGGAAGTAAAGAGAAGATGCAAAGTCAAACATTTTTTAGTGAGACATCAAAACCTTATCATTAAATATGGTTCTCGACTGAGAATCCCAACGAGATTCTCTCCGCTTGTCTAAGCTGAAGATCTATAGGGAAGGTCTTGTGAAGGACTACGCCAGCAGAAAACACTTATGAATTCATATAGTTCTTCGTGTGAGAGGTTGAATCAGCATTTTGTCATATTATATTAATGTAAATGTTTAATCTCCTTCCATATTTTATTTGATCTGCTCCTCCGTGGACAACAAGGGGGATTATCTCCTCAGGCCTTGGCCTCTGTGGACCCTCTCAACAGACAGATTTTAGTGGCTCCATTAAAAAAAACTTCAATTACACGGTCATTTCAGTGACCTCGGCATAGTGAGGTATAATCAATAGATTATGTTTTTACCCCCCCCCCCAATCCATACAGGTCAATCCTCTAACCTGGAATAAACCTGGCTCTAATTCTTTGTTTGACAAAGGATTACTGAACTTTATCATCTCGCTGACAAGAACGATGCCCATAAAAGTAGAGGAACAAATTCATTTAGTCTCCTCCTTGATAATTTGGTCCATATATCAACCCTTCTGGGCTCCATGTAACCGACACATTGACGAATAGGGGGTTATTGTCACCTGCACATTAAGGAGTTTCACTGTTATTGCCTTGCTCAGAGCAATATGTGTAGTTTAGTGTGAAGCAATATCACCACCGTTCTGTAATTTTGGTGAGGAACTACTCTTTGACCAGAAACAGGGCTGTTGGATTTTTACTGTTAAATCACAGTCACAAACACTTCATTCAAAAATATTCCTCCCTGTGTAGGCAGAAGTTTTCAATACCTGTGTAAATGAGTCCAGCTGAGTTTAAGTTAGGCCAGCAAAATACAACACCATGGAAACAAGCACCATACAGAGCACCCACTCATCTTCACAGCTGCAGCAATCCAAAAGCATGTGTCTGCCAAACCAAACTGCTTTCATTAAAGAAATGCAAAATATGAGACTTGACCCCATTCAGCGGGACAAGTTTCTTCTCTCTGGTGAACATGTGCCAATATTAGAAGATTGGCATTTTCAGAGTTATTATGGAAGTCATTACAGAGCCCCGAGACAAACTAACAACACTGTGACGAAAACTACCAGCTGCCAGAACTCAGTCCAATGTTCCCGGTGGCTTCACCTCCAAGGAATTATTACAGTTTTGTGTATTTGTGCCCATTTAAACGTCTGAATATTTGAGACTGAATCAATGCGGGCGCCCGGGGGCCTCCCCGAGGACACTTTGAGTCTCGAACACTTCATGTCCTGCATTCTGGTGAATTCTTGTGCACCAATTTATAAAGGAAATGTCTTCATTTTGTTAAAGAAAACACAAAATTCAGGCAGCAGGTGACAGTAATGGAATATAATAAAGTAAGGCTCTCAGCATTATCACACCGCCTCTCCGTCAGGCTGCAGGCCCATTAATGCAGCCTCCGGAGGCATTCTTCACCCTTTGGTTGGGTCGAACAAACACAGGACTTCCACTCAGAAGACCAGTGTTCATGTCCCGAGGAAAAGCAAAAGTCAATGTTCACTTATTTTAATAAAGGTCAAACCTTATTATCCCAAATATACAATATTAGACAAGCATTCCCCTTCCATTCCCCTAACACACACACACACACACACACACACACACACACACACACACACACACACACACGCACA
>CALSBV010000271.1:738834-765663 GCA_943590825.1 Bovichtus diacanthus
TTTACGTGTTACAACTGAACAAGGTTGGGAGTTATTGTGAATACGCTCATTAACGTTTGAACAATGTTGAGAGTTTTTGTGAACACGTTTAATAAAGTTTGACTTATCTGACTGGTTTGTTTCGCTTAATGCGCCTTATAGTCCGGTGCGCCTTATATATGAAAAAAGATCGAAAATAGACTATTCATTGACAGTGCGCCTTATAATCCAGTGCGCTCTATAGTGCGGAAAATACGGTAGGTTATAAAAGAGATAACGCCAATAAAAAAACATACCAATGGTCGAGCACAAACCGTATAACAGAAATAAATAGAGTGGGATATAACAGCAGCAGGTATCCTGCAATAACAAATACTACTAATTAACATACACAAGCAATTTAAATTGATCATGACTATCCTGAGGTAATGAAAGCATTGTATTAAAAAGACTTCTGTAATCCCCAAAGGAGTACAGGACCCTGTGACACAACTGCTCCTAGAGTGATCACAAAAACACTGTTACAGGGAAGGATTTAAAAAGCAGAAAAACAAAGTTCAATTAGAATGAAAACACTAAATACTTCTTTGAGTGGGCTTGGCCTGTTCAAGGTGTGAACCTACAAACACATCAAACTGTCAGTGTAGTTTGTAAACCAAACGGTTCAGTTTTACGATGACAGGCCTGTACTACGTAACTTCAGGGTTAATCCTGAAGGGTTTCAGTTTGAGATAAGAGATCAACTTGTGTAGACCAATCACAGCTCGTTGCGCGGATCTTAAGACAACGTTACACAATACGAAGAAGTTCTAGGCTATATTAAGTCATAATCCAGCCTAAAAGCAACACAGTCTGAGCTGCCAAATGCAGGAAGAGCTGGCAAAAAATCTCTGTGTGAGTGCATGAATTAACAGGCTTATAATATCACTGCCCCATATAGAGTTTGTATCTATAATTACATGTGTGTATTCCCTTAAATGAATGCGTTTCTTAGATGTCGCCTATTAATATGGCGTGTAGGACAATATTTAGTCTTATTTTATTAGCTGCAACCCCGGTGGTGTGAAACGAACTTGGGAGCAAATAACAAATAAATATAAGAACATAATTAAAATCAGTAAATAGGTTTACTTTCATATCTAATATCTCAAACACCCACAGCATACATAAAAGTACCTGGAGCAAAGTAACGCGAGGCAAAGCATTCAGCCTGCAGGACTGTGAGCACACGACTCTGACATCATATCATCATATATATTCACTGTCGTGTGCTTACAGTCACACAGACTGTATGTGGTGTACGTAGGGTCGGCCTGTGCTGTGTGTGATTATCAATATATGAAAGCAAGTCCACTTACCACTTTGAATTATGTTTTTATATTCTGCTTTATTTGCTCCCAACTCCGTTCTGGGGATTCCAGTGAAAAGAATAAGACTAAAATATTATCATACAAGTCATAATTTCCTTAAAAAGGATGAATAAAGTATCTTATCTATAAGAGCACATTCAAGCAACACCTTCATTTACTTGGAATATGTGTTTAACTTCTTCATGTTTGTCTAATATTGTAGTTTACTCTTCATTTGTAAAACATGACGCTCTGCTGACAGCACACTTGTCCCTGTTTGTGATTGGTCATATGTTGCAAACCCTTTTATGTGAACGCGCTCATAGCAGACTCAGAAATCCTGGGGTGACTTACCGAGTTGATAACCACTGTCGTAGGACAGTGCAGTGGGATCACGGTTGTTGGGGTTAGTTAGGCCAGTAACACAAAGGTATTGCTTGTAGTACAGACCTGACCTGACGTTTGATAATCTTATATTAACTCGACTCGCAGGAAATGTAATGTGTATGGGAACAGATCCTATTACCAATACCAACCCTTCATGTTGATGTTAGTCAATTTTACTTATACCGTAAATCCCTTACAGAGGATTTATACCTGTACATACAGGAATGATTCATGAAAATAGTCCAGAAAAAATTTGAAAATTGTTTTACTGTATGTGAAGAGCTTTCTCTACAAAATAAAGTAAATCACAGCATGCAGAAGGAAGAAAAATACTTATATTTACAAAAAGAAAATACTACACATTCGTATTTCTTGAAGTGACATTAAAATGATCACTTATGTATAATCCCCATGGCCATTGAAGAGTCTTTAGATGCATCGTTGACAATGAGAAAATAGTCCCTCTTTTCCTGAAAAACATTCTGCAGATCCATTGCTTTTTACTTTGCAGTAATTCCTTCTTTAAAAACAGCTAAAACACACAGTGGCAGAGTAAAAAAAAAATCCTCTTGGGGTAAATACTTAGTGGGTTGGATGCAGGTGCAGATTATACAGGGCTCAGTTTAAGCATGAAAACATCCTGGAAAACTTTCTGCACCTTAAAATAGCACATTCCCATAAACTGTTGGACCAAACCACTTTCATGAAATATAGGGGGGGAAGGGGGGGACTCATTTTAAAGCCATCTAATATCATAATTCATCCCCTTTAAGGAATGAACTGCTCCGCCCTGATAAAAACCCAAGGATAAGATCAGTTGGCTTTACGGCGCAGCATGCGCAACTTGACATGGATGAATTTAACTGCTCCTCATGAATCACTTCACCGTGCACCAGTCTTGTTGAATATTACAATGGAGAGCTATGCCTGGGTGCTCAGTGCTCCTGCAGATTGGAAGCATACACAATTGTGCTCTTAACCATAAAGGCCTTTGCATTTAGTAGAGAGGACTGCCATCTAAATATTTAATATGGGGCTATAAATTAACTACAGGACGTAATTTAAAGAGGAAAAGCTGAGTGCCAATTCATAATGCTTTGGGCTTTGCACAAAACTGCCGTACAAATATCTAGTAGTGAACTGGTGGGAGATTTGTTGGAAATGTTGAGTGTCGATTGTTTCAGAGTTTTAGAACAGTAACATACTCTTGCTGCAAGTTTCCATCTTACTTATCTTATATCTTTTTCTCTATTTTACGTGTGTAATTACAAGGATTTTATTAGAGGTCGTTAGAGGGGATTGCATCAAGTTTTCTTCACTGGAGGGGCAGTCTAGAAGGCCCCTTATCACACTTTCTCCACTGGAAGGACACCCTAGAGGTCACTTTACATATTCTCTTGTGTAAGGGCACTAAAGAGGGGCCTGTATCATATTTTCTCCACTTGAAGGTCACCCTAGAGGGCACTTTATCATGTTTATCTACAATAGGGGCATCCAAGAGGTCACTTTTGCAGCAACAAACAAAGCCAAACAAGAAAACACTGCATCTGTACATGTAAAAGAGAAAGGACAGTTTACTTGTTACAGTTCTACTAAACCTGTAAAAACTGTTGGATAATGTCTTCTGTGACTCTAGAGGGAAGACTGACTAAATAATCTCTTTAATGCCATTGAGGTTACAGTATCCCAGTTTGTAGATTATAAAATAAATCCTCCGAAACAAACTTGCAGCGTAGGTTGACAAAAAAATATCTCACCTGGTTGCACTTTTTGCGATGGACACTGGACAGAGATGACGACGAGTCGCTCATCAGGAAATGTAAGTCAACTCACCACTTTGTGGGCTCCTGCAGACTCTAGTCCAGGTTTTCAAATGTAAAATAGGGGTAAACAGGGGAAAAGTTGGTGGAAATGCGCACCTGCTACAAACCTGACCTAATGGACTAGCAAGACCAGCTGTGCATCTTTTCAACATCAGAGGAGTCACCGAGGAGAGTGTGGAGGAATTGGACACCAGCTGCGGTCGTGCGGATCGTCTCTGCCAGGCATCCAATGTGCTGGCGTTGGATGATGGGCTGGACGGCCTCCATGCCCGCATCGGTTTCCAGACACCGCCGGACACCGCCATTCGGCCTGATGACTCTTTTTCTGTGTGCCGATCTGACAGAGCAGAGGACTGTGACAGGATAAAGGAGGTGTGTGTGTTATGGTGAATAATGCAAAAGAATTGATTGATTTAAGGACTTCCCATCAATGGAAGCTTTTCATGTTTTGAGTGGGGGGGGGGGGGGGTCAAACAAAAAGATAAGGACTTGACAGCGTCATTTCAGCAAAGGCCAAATAACTAATATTTAAAATCAAGTGACAAACACCTCAAGTCGCCGTATGAATCATGACTCTGGGAGGAAAAGGTTTGATGTCATCGAGCCCCAATGTCTGGAGAGGGTCAGAGGAATGGATGGGTCAACAAAAAGTCAGACTTTTCCCTCACCATAACCACGCAGTTGTTCGTGCTTAAAAGGTAACAGAACCTTTATGGCTAAGTTTTCTAAAACAATACTCACATGCAGTGTGTGGTCAGGCGGTCTGAGAAACAGGAGCGAAAAAAAAACCCAAAAAAGACACCAGCTTCATGCAGCGGGGCACCAGCGCGAAGAAAGATTTCTGGTCTAACCAGCAAAGTGGTCTAATTTAGTAATCCATGTAATCCATGTCATGAACCGGCTCAGCCTAAAAGAAGGGAGACCCTGGATGTCAGTGAGTATCAAATTTAAATTGGTTTGTTGATGAAAGCTTGTACAAAAGAATACAAACAAAAATTCATTGAGTGCAGCAACAGGGGAGCACAGCAAGGAAGAGAAGGACATTTAAAAAAAAAAAAAAAAATGTGGTATTGCTGCTTCATCTGATAGTGAGAGAGACAGACAGGATGACAAGCAGCAAAGGGCCCAGAGGCAGACTCAAACCCAGGCCGCTGCAGTAAGGACTCAGGACTCAGGCCTAATGGTCTGCCGTCCACCTGGTGAGCTACCAGGGCGCCGGAGGAAGAGACTCACTGTAGCGTGCAGGCTTTAAAGGCTGCAGGTCAACAAGCACAGGTGATCCTCATCTGACTAACGAGCCACCACTCTGCCAGGTTCAGGGGCAGAAACCAAAAAAACAAAACAGGAAGCACACTAACGCAGAGGAAGAAGGAGAACAAAATGAAATAAAATTGTTAAAATAGACCCAGTATTTATTAATACAATTGATTCATTGGTTTTAAAAAGGTGGCTGAATTAGAATTTGTATTTGATGGAAATGTTATGGAAATATTTCTGGAAAAAGTGTTTGAAATTAAACTGTTTTGAAATGCAAAGGAACATTTTCCGAATTACTTTCACCAGAGGAACTAATTATTTGTGACAGTTTTTTAAAAAGATTTTTTTTTAATAATGAGCATATTTTTCAACCTTTTCACTGTGCAACATTCAAACCAAGAAATCAAAGACAACATAAGTACAGAATGATTTAGCTTTTCACACATTCTGCTCCTTGTGATTAAAGGGTTTTTCATTCTTTTTCAAAAGCACATCTTGTCTAACATTCCAGTCTCATATCAAGGCGATTACCAAGACAGCATTTGTACTTTATAGTATTGCCAAAATCAGACTTTTTCGATCACTATGTGATACTGAAATCGTAAAACACATATTTGATTATTGTAATGTCCCTTTCTCTGGTCTTCCTAGTTGCGCTACTAGAACTAGCTACTTCAGCTTGTTCAGAATCCTGCAGCTAAAATCTTTACGAAAACTAGAACATTTGAATGTACAACAACCACTCTTGCTTCTCCACAAGGTTACAAGCTCGAGCTGATTTTCAGGTTCTTCTTTTAACTTATAAGACCTTGCATGGTCTTGCACTACGTAACCTATCTGAGCTCATTACACCATATACAGCGACACACTTTCTTCGCTCTCTCATTTCTGGCTTCTTCAGTTAACAAAAACTCTATTGGCTTCAGAGTATTTTCCGACTGTGCCCCTTGTCTCTGGAATAATCTTCCATTACATGTTCAAGTTAAAATCTTAAATCCAGTCTGAAAACCTACCTGTATTCACTTTTTTAGAGCTTACCCTAGAACTTAGTCAGGTCTGTCACCCACCCTTTTAACATTGACGTTTTTACTTATATATATATATATATATATATATATATATATATATATATATACAGTATATATATATATATATCTATATATATATACTGTATATATATATATATATATATATATATATATATGTATTATTTTTAAATTGTAAAGTGTATTGGGACGATGCTGCAATTTCTTCTACTTTAAATAAAACAATTATTTATTTTTCAATATCACCTCAGATTACTGTGCTCGCAAATCACAAAGCTAATATTTTAATAATGCACTTTTCACCTGTTCTCTGAAAAACATATTTATGTTCTAGTATCTATATTAAACTTCTATTGATCTCTCTAAACAGATCATGCATCTGTAGGCTACCAGACAAGGTTTTGGTGTTGGAAGCGTTTGGTTTGACCAATCATGTTGGAGCAGGCTTTGTTTGTATGCAGGTACAACAGTCCTTGTGGAGAGCAAAAGAGGCTCAACATAATCTCCGAACCCATTGGCAAGATTTAGCTTCAAATTTGCATGTAAACTGGCTACTTGTGAAACAATCCAGTTGCAGACGTCGTCTCTCAATGCCAACTCCAATCTCACGTCTCAAGTTACTAATCGGACTGTAAACAATGAGCGGCACAAGGAACAGAAAATATTGTACTGGCGATCCGCTGGCTACATCAGAAACCCCTAAATATTGCCCCTTACCTTGATCTATTGTTTAGCAAATGAGAAGCTGTTCTCTGGTCACCAGTGCAAGATAGGAATGTGGATTTTGCTCTGCTGTTCGGGGTTGAGAAGAAGGTGATAAGTTAATCTTTATTGTCGACTGCACATGTGCGAGTCTCATCTCGGCCAGGCATCAGCTGCTGAAGACAAAAATGGTATTCATAACTTGGTGAAAGTCCATGAATTTCTGAATGCTGCCACAAATAAATAGGAAATTCAGATGAGTGAGATACTTATTTTGGATGAAGAAGAAAATACTCTTGACTGTAGATTGCCGCATGTAGGCTTTATGTTTGTGAATTTCATCGTTGTCACATGAAATGTTGTGATATGAGCACCACGTTTTTGAACTCAAATGACCGCCTGTGAAAAAAAAAAACCGAGAGAGAAATATGTCCTTCCACCACAAATGTGCAGGAGATAAATAGGACCAGGCAGCAGTTTGACACTGAAATGGTGCAATGGGAAGTGAGAGTGTGGAGGTAAAAAGAGCAGGCGGAGAGTCACCTTTACTTTGAACTACAGCAGCTGAGGTTAAATGTCAGTGTGGCACGGTGGTTAGCGCTGTCACCTCAGAGCCAGCAGGTTTCATGTTCTCCCCGTGTCTGCGTGGGTTTCCTCCCTCAGTCCAAAGACATGCAGGTTAAGTGAAATGGAGACACACAAATTGCCTGTGGGTGTGAAATGTGTTTGTCTGTCGCTGTGTGTTACCTCCTGTGATAGACTGGTGACATGTCCACGGTCGCCCCTGACTCCCACCCAATGCATTATGAAATAGGCGGTAAAATGGATAGATAGAACTGGGGGTTTCATCTGGACTCTTTACATGTGTGGTTTCAATTTTACAAAGTGTTTGTTGAATCACAGTGGTGGAAAGTAACAACATTCATTTTACTTTAAGTACTCCACTGATTTTACACATAAGTCTGTCAACAGGTGTTGGGGAATACGTCTGCGAAAGTGACAAAAAAGCATTTTGTGGCTCCAAAGGGAGTTGCAAAAAGTCTGACAAATTGTATCAGGTGATGTCGGCGGCCAAATGGTCAGCGGTCAAGTTGCATTGTGTGTAATTAATAAAGAAAATAAAGAAATGTGTAGAATTTAAAAAAGATGAGGTTCTGCTGCATCAATTTTTATCCTTTTTTTTTTTTGGCATTAAAAAAATGCACATTTAAAGATTAAACCAGTGGCCCTTGTGACTCCGTACAGAAAGACTCTAAACTTTCACTGAAATGAAAGAAAAATTATCCAACAGTACACAAAAAAAGGTAAGAATAGAGAAAAAAGTCCAACAAATGAATACAGATGTGTGTAGCAGAACTTTCCTGAGATTGTAATCATCTGTCGACGACTTTATCCTGTGAGTGTTTGGAGGGGCCGGACTTTACCTTAACATGAATGCATTAGTATTAACAATCTAATCATGTAATATATAATAACACATGAGGAACAGGGGACATTTTTCAGCAGAAAAAGTACTTTCACTTTTGACACTAGGTATATTTTTAATGATATTTTAATACTATGTATTTTTACTTAAGTAGGATTTGGAATGCAGGATATTTACTTATAAAAGAGTATTTCTACTGGTACTTTTACATGATCTGAACACTTCCACCATTGTTGAATCAGGATTTAATCCAATTAATCTTTCGTACCAAAACAATTTTTTTAAACCAATTTGAAATCAGTATAATGCAGTATAATGTACTGTATGTAAAGGAATGTATGTTGTAGCAGTACAAATGTGTCACAGCAAATAGTTTGAAACTTAAAGCTGTTTCTCCATGTATTAGTTGCACACGACAATTTCTGATTACAATAATTGGCAATTAAAGGGATTTTGATTAAGAATTGTTCGGGCACAAGCCGAGCATTTGACCCAACTTAAAAAAAAAAACACTTAACAGCATATTATAGTTCTTTAGTTCTACTGCAAATCCTGTGCTGCAATACTGACCATGCAAAGACAATTGAAGTCAGCAGAGACTGAAGACGATGAAGGGCACCTTCACCTCTTAAAGCTCTAAGTTAAGAAAGAAAGTTTTACCTGTTGTATTTATGTATATGCTACCTGGCAGAAGATTGTTCCATAGGAAAATAAAACAAATGTTAAGAGGGCTCTCGGTGAATGGCAGTCAGGAGTGTAACTATCAGTGGGGCAGTTTGTTTATTTTAGGCTCATTGTTTCCCGTTGTGTGATTTTCAGCAAAGCAGACTATTTTCAGAGAAGACACATTTTACACCAAGAGTTGTTGTGTTTCCTGCGGCAAGAAGAAACTGATTACATCAGCTATCAGTAAGCAAGGTGTCCTGTAAGATTCATGGCTCTGAAAATGCTTCTGTTAATAGGAAGTGAGGCGAAAAATGAGAAAGCTCAAATGAGCTGCTGATAATTCACCAGGCACTCACTTCGTAAACAGAACAATAGACGGTTAAGTTGCTGTGCACAGGGCTTGTGCTGCAAATAAAAAGTAATTTAAAAATGTTTTACTTTGTATTATGGACTTTTTAAATCACCAGTTCTTGTTCATTATCAAGGAGAACGCCTTAAAATGTCCAGGACTGTGTTTGTATTTTGAAACATTTAAAACTGAAATAATGACCCGTAGCTGCCCCATGATGATCATCTCGTAGTTCGTACTAATTATGCTATCAGCCTCAACGTAATACTGGACGTTTTTTTTTATATCTGTGTGTAATGTCTAATGAAGCGAACAGTGCAGAAACAGATGCACATTATTTTATGTTGTGCCGAGTCCAACGTTCGCAAATGATATCTATGAAAAGCCTTGCAACGCATCAAATGTAGGTGTGTATCGTTTAAGTAATTGCCTTTGTCAAAAAGTTAATCTTTGCGTGTCATTCTCTAGGAATATTAAAATGTATCCACTGTGGAATCCATTTGAGTGATTTCTCTATTCCTGTCTGTATTCCTCTCCTCCTGATTCCCCGTCATTACTTACAGAACCCCACTTGGACTTCGTAGCAATACTGCAGCTGATACATTGATCCGGGGATCTCAAGGTTTGTGGACGTCAATAAATGCTTGTTTATCACTCATAAAAGTGTAAAAGAAAATTTAAAACATCTATCAATTTCCCTGGAAATTAGAAATCATTAATATCATAAACACCCTGAGTGGGATAAGATGAACTTGATGGAGCAGTTTTACATTCGAAGGTGTAGTATTAATAACATTTTTGATTGTGTATTTAATGGATATTCAGATTTTGTTTTTGATTTTGTGTCTGAAACTTGTTACTACCAAAAACACATGCTTGTAAATGGAACAACTGACAACATCATTTTGTTTAGTTTGTCACTCACTTTTGTGTCTGCCAAGAGGATTCAGTTTATTCCTTTATGTCAGGCAAGCTAAAGAACTCAAAGAGAATTATACATGAAAGAAAATGGTTGATACTATTTAATTTATAAGGAATCATTTGACCTTCGGGTTCAGATGATAAAACGGGTTCGACACACATCATGTACCAACAGAAAGAAACGCACGAGGACGCGCCACTCGTCTTCACTTTTGCTTTCTCCTCCTCTACCAGCGTGACAAATCCATCGCTAAAAAGAGGTGATGCTGTCAGAGACCTTGAAAACTAAGCAACAGCCCTGGCGGTATGACGAGCCGTGAAGCAAGCCGTGTTGCCTGGTTTCAGCTCACAATGCAGTAACAACTGGCCCTGACGCATTAACAAATGAAGACGGATTGCGTATGATGACACAAGTCGAGTTTAATTCACTTTTTTGCCAAAAGGGGAAAAAGCTGAGGGAGAGAGATGTATCGTCGTGAGCGTTGGAAGTTAACTCAATATATAACAAAGCCCAGAGGTGTGGCTTTGATCTTCTGTTGCAGAGTTGTGACATTCTCTGTTCCAGCGTATCTGAACTCAGGTGGCTCCTTCACACAATAGCATGGGAAAATAAATTCATCTCACAAACTAAATAAGGAGCTCTTGAAGTCCCTCTAGAATCTGGAAAAGCAAAGAGATGAAACAACGAGATGAAATCATATTATTCTTCCCTGATGTTGCACTCATTTCACATGTATGCTTCTGACTGGCACCTGCGTGCATTGTACATCTCTTATCTTTCTGCAGCACAGGTGGGGTCAGCTCGTTTTCCACGCAATCAATTCAAAATCTCAGCAGAAATTCTGGTTTATTTTCCACAGGAACTTTCAGTCTCATTTATTTGTCAGCGGGTCGGATATATGTCTGGCCTGGATTCCAGTCACCCTGCAAACTACACAACTACCTGCAGAGCACCCTTTTGTCAACAAGGCTGATTCCTGATCTGTATTTGCCACATGTTTCAGAAGACCTATAGCTCTCAGCAGCATAGAAAAACCAGTCATTTTTACATTTACATTTTCCATCATTTTGACTCTTCTGTAATATAAGCACTTCATGTCCTTCGGGTGAAAAATGCCCTAGTTTTTTCCATGATTACAAATCCTCTTCGTTGAATTTTTAATACAAAATCTATTTTGTATGAAGACACACACGCACAGCCTTTCACTCATCAACAAACTCTGTGAATTCATGTGTTTTTCTATTCCACATACACAGTGTTTGAGCATTTTTACAGCAAACACATATCACAAAAAATATTTGTATTATTCTGTTGTTTGCTCAAGACTCCTCTGAGCCACTTCCTTTGGCAGTAACTATGTGGTGTGGGTGTGTGTCAGGGAGGGAGAACGAGAGAGAAAAACACTGGCTCTCCAGCTGATGCACCTGTGTGCTTGTGTGCGTGCAAATTAAATAGCCTGAGGTTACGATCCATGCTGCAGAGTTATAGACTCTTCCACTGCTGGATCGAGAGAACTGTGTACAATGATAGTGAGCTGGTTTTTTTTTTTTTTAGAAAACAAAAAAAAGTTTGGAATGGCAAAAGCCCTCAGTTTCATGATTTATAAAGACCTGATTCAATTAAAAAATGATGCAGAGAACAATCAAATTGATTGTCTATCACTGTAAATGCAAACCAGAGAAATGTGTTTTTGAAATATGCACCAATATAAGACTCCAAACTTTTGGAAGATCTAACGGCTCACTCATTCATATTCTACGTCAAGAGAACGCCATGTTCTGTTTAGTGCAGCGCTTTAATTATTTTGAGCATTACTGCACACTTTTATGTGGGGCTTACGCTCAGGGCTACATTGAAGATGTAACGAATGCGGACGTTTTGCAGATCAGATGTGCTGCAAAATGTATCTTTTTACTGACTACACCTGTAGGACACCTGTAGGGTTTTGTGAGTCATAGGCAAAACAAGTCAGTAGTTGTTTTGGGATTGTGTGGGATTGTTTCTTCAGATTTTGGACCGAGCACAGCGCTGTGAGACATTTACATCCCGACTTTGTCTAAGTTAACATCCAGGCCGACAGACTACAGTAGGCTTGAGTAAATGAGCAACTGCCAGCTGGTACTGGCAAAATAAATGCTGGCAGGGTGATAAAGACCCCAAAGTGAGTCATTTTGAGTGTCTGTAGTTTAATTAAAAAAAACAAAAAACACATAGACACTTTATGAGCCATTTTATGAAAAAGGGTTGCACACACCTTGAGTAAAAATTTAAATAGAAGACTTGGCTATTTGTAGAGTCTGTAGAGCGAATCTCTGTGGCACATGTTCACCACTTATGCACTGCTTTCCCGCCTGGTGGAGCCAGTTTTGTTCATGATAGTGGAAGCGTAGTGTCGCAGCAGCCGCTCTGCTAACGGTGTGCATACGTTCCAATGTAGCCTTGGAGTTCGTATGGTGGAGGTCAGGGGCTAACAGGGTAACTTGAAGGCAAAAAGAAAGTGGTTGATAGATGTGGATGAGGTGGATGAGGTGGTTGAGCTGCGGACATCGAGGCCACGGACAGCAATCATCACCAGGTGATGTTGAGCAGGAGCAGGAATGAAGACTTTGCACAATCTGGACTGTCGTGGATCTGGTTCCTGTTCCACAAGAGCGATCTGCAAGCATTTTAAACACAGAAGGTGGCAGTGTCCTTGAGAAAGGATTGCTCGCAAATTGCAGATACATTTGTGAGTCCTGCAGGGATCTTGCATGCACACGGCCACAAGTGTAGCATTTGTTTGATATAGGGAAAAGTGTCAAAATCAATTACAAGAGAGGAAATAATCTCATGTTGCAAATCGCAGATTGCATGTTGCAAATTTGGGGAACCGGAGGGAATGAGGGGGCCTGAGGTGGTGGTGATGATGCTGGTTTAGTGTGTGTGAATGGCAGGAGTGATTTTGACAAACGGCGACATTAGAAACAGAGTGGAAATCTCATGAGGTGTGTGATTCAGGGGCTCGTTTCACCAAGGTTGCCACATGCAATCTCCAATCTGCAACATGAGATTACCTCTCTTACTGATTTTGACACATTAAACTAATCAAAAATGCAAACCATACTTGCGGCCCATTCAAGAACCCTTTGAGACTCAGAAATGTATCTGACAGCAGATCTTTGCAGCTAGTACAGATTGCTTCTCCCTGTCTTGTGTTTCCAACTCTCCACGTTCTCTCACACTAATTCTCCTCTCTGTTCAGCAGTCTGCAGTTTGCATCCAGAGGTGCTGGCCTACAGGGCACTGAGGGAAGCTGCTCCTTCCTACTGTGCCTCCAAGCTACGGTGAAACACTCCGCTCCAGCTCAACCATCGAGCCCCTATGCCTCTGGATAATTGCCCGCCTGTCACTCAGAGGACCCTGTGGTTGCTCATCTCTTCTCTGTTCTGGCCCTATAGTGGTTGAATAAACTCCACATTGAAGTAAGAACAGCAAAGTCACTGCCCATCTATCGCTGCAGGCTGAAAACCCACCTCTTCAGAAACACCTACACACCATGCTTGCACTTTCTAACATTGTATTTCAGTCATTTTAAAAGCATCTCCAATAGAAATGCAATACAATGAGTTTGATTCTCAATGCCAAGGAGAAATGAGGACTCAGATTGAAGAGGTTTATAATGGTTGTATGTATATTAACCATTACAATTGTGTGACAAATAATGCTAATATAGAGAAAGGAGAACTTAAGTGAGTTTGCTGACATGATACATTGTAAAGAAGTAGATCTTGAATGATGCTGGGGCAGTGATAATGGTCGACTAAAGATATCACAATACCAGAAATCCACTTTAGCAGCCAAGTTACAAAGCAGTAAGCACTGCTTTAAAACATCCCAAGGCATCTATTGAAAGTTAGGGATGAGAAGTGCTAAAGCGAAGAGTAACCAGACTCCAGCAGATCATGGAGGCCATATAATGTGTGGGAAGGGGATAGAGTGCAAAGAGAAGGTGTCGATGACTTATGTACGGTAGGCATAGTTCATTTAACGATACCAGAATGTCGGGATGTTTTAGGGATCTCTGTTTGGTTTAACTGTGTGTTTTGCTGCAGACTGTCACCGGAGTCTTTAAGATCGGAGAGTGGCTATTGATCAATACCCGATGAGGGAAGTAGAAAAGTAAGGAGTTGGAACTTGTATGTGAAAAAAAGAGAGAGTAAAAAGGGGTTTGAGAAGGGGAATACATATGTTACATAGGGGAAACAATGGGCAGGGATAGCGGTGCATTGAGTTCATGTTCTTTCACAACCTGTGTTTATTTGATACTTGCATCGGTGGCTGTGTTCAATCTGTCATTTTATATTGGATCTGTCCCTACCAAATAAACGATAATTAAATAAAAATGACCCCAAATAGCCAATGATACTGCTGTGCTCAGAAATTGGCCTCATAAGGCGTCGGTGTAACCAATGTAAGCCTCTGCCAACCAGTCAAGTTGCAGTTTACATCCATGTCTGTCCACAAAGTCACCACAGTCATCAATTGTGTAAAATTGTCATAATTAGCGTACACATTCTTGAGTTATGGCCAAAAACGTGTCTTGTGAGGTCACAGTGACCTTGACCTTTGAGAAGCAAAATCTAATCTGATCCTTGAGTAGAAGTGGACGTTTGTTCCACATTTGAAGAAGATTCACTGAAGGCATTCCTGAGATATCACATTTACGAGAATGGGAAAGACAGATGGATGGTCCCGAAAACATAATGCGTCCAGCATGGAAAGAACTTCCAAACGCAAATATTGAAGTCCTTCTGTAAGAAATTAGCAGACAAAATGCAGCAGTGTCAGTCAATGCACAGCTGCCAAGAATGTGTCATTAGACCTGCGACATATTGTGGCAGGAAATGAAGAGGGAATGGTTTGACATGATGTTAGATGCTAAAAAAAAAAAACTAGTCCTGAATGTAAAGTCCATAATTCATTTTAGATATTTTCAGATTAATTTACTGTAACAAGAGCTAGTTTGTGGCCTGTAAGTTTGTATGCCATCTTTTTTTGTGGGTTAACAAACCCTGGTTTTCTTTTTTCTTGTAGGTGTCCCTTGCTTCAATTTACTTTGTTGGGTACTCTGAGAATACAGAATATCAGTTTATGTGATATCATGAAACATGAACATGGATTTTTTTTATGGCCACTTTTTAATTACCTTGGTTCCACAGAGTGTGTCTGGCTGAATCCATGTTTTAATTAAATCATTGTGCAGGTATTCAGTGCATAATACGCCTCTCAGCTGGAGCAACTGCACATTAAGAATAAAGCAAGAGCAAGACCAATTATCTATACTGTACCTTCCTCTGGAAAACCTCAGTAGATAAACGCTTAAGTGACATTTAACAATTCATGAGGATGAATACGAGAGAGCGTTTCTCTATAGAGTTCAAATCACACTTGGATTCAAGATGTGAGGAAAGACGACTGTCCTCACCTCTGAATATGATCTCAGTTGATTCGCTTCAGCTGTGACTTTTTACTCACATTGTTTAATAAATCATTAAAATACACTGCTGGTAATGAAATGCTTTATAGAAAATTCATACTTGGGGATGATTCTGCCACTTCAACAGAATAAGCAGAATAAATAATAATATTATTTCACAGAGAGGAAATATTGCTTTCTCTTCTGGAGGGGAGGAATTTAAAACTTTTTGTGTCTTTGCTCCAATTTATGAGTCCATTCGTCATTAAACAATTACATAGGCAAATAATTTAATTTCCCTCCTCTCATTTCTTCTTTTATGACCGTGTTTTCTTGAAAAGGGCAAAAACATAATTACAGAATGCAGCAACACACCAATGAAGAAATATCGACTGTTGTCTTACGGGAGAACATTCGGTGTGAGTTGTGAAGGGGTTTTTGTTGCTAATAATGTTTTCCCCTCCATTATTCTGGAGACGTTTTTCACCTCTGCCTTGCAGTGGGAGAGAGGTTTATTTAAAAAGGAGGGAATAACTCTTTTCAATCCCATAAATCTGCCTTTGTTTTGAGAGCAACTAAACAAAGGCAGACAAGACAAAAGAAGCCGTCTTAACTTGCAGATCAACAATGATGCGATGTGAAGTCAGCACAAAGTGTGTGTGGATGCCTTTCAACATGTGCCAAACAATCGGAGCATTGTGTTGTTGTCTTTCATGAGGAAGCTTTTTATTTTATGTTAGTAAATGTTTGAATGTGGGTAGAAGATGCATAGCAGCACATGCATGTCTTCCTGTTTTGCAGCCAGCAACAATTTTTGGACGTTGGTTTGGAACTGAAGTCGGCTCACATGGGAGCTCATTTGGCAGAGCAGCCCGTCACCAGGGAGCGTATGAAAGCTAAACCTAATGAAAGCACACACAGCCAAATCCTGCCAGCTAACATCTGCCCCAGACTTTCAGCTACAACCGGCTCCACTCTCTCGTCAAAGCAAAACCACACAGCTCCCATTTTTCTCACTTGAGTCGCAGGTCTATATGATCTTTTTATGTGTTGCATGGGCTCAGTGGCCCGTGGGGCTTGGAAATCTATCAAAAACGTGGCGTGTAATTCAAAACTAAAGGGATCACAGTGATTTGGATTACTTTATTTTTTCTAATTCCTGGGAGTCGTTTTGCAGATGTTATGCAGACTACAGAGATAAACATAAATCCTCCTCATCCATAGCTTTTTTTTTTTTACAAGACAGAGCTCATTCATTCACAGCCAATCTACCATGTTCATGTGATTTTGTGTGTGTGTGTGTGTGTGTGTGTGGGGGGGGGGTTGTGCACTTTGTTCATTTTGTATCGTTACAGTGTCTTAAAGGATTTTTTTTAGAGGTACTGAAGGAAGTTTCTCTATTTACAAGACTACTACTACTACTACCACTTCTTCTACTATTACTGCTGCTGCTGCTGCTGCTGCTAGCCGTGGGGCTCTAGAGATGTGTTTTGTTCACTCAATTGGTTCACCCCCTTGTCCAGAGTCAGATAATTCAACAAAAACTGAAGACTGCCATGAAATTCGGTACAGACATTTATGATTTTCATCTAGTCCACCAGCAAGTGGACATTTTTGTTTCCTCGTAAAATACCTCCACAACTATTAGATGGATTAGCGTAAAATTAGGAACAGCCATTCACGTTCCCCTCAGGATGAACCGTAACAATTATGCGTCATCATCGGGTCGTCATTTTAATTTGTTCAATAGTTTAATAGTAATACCTGCAAAACTAGTAACATTCTCATCAACCTCAGCTGTACTTGTCTTTAGCGCTAATTAGCAAGTGTTAGCATGCTAACACTGTTAACTTAGATGTGGAACATCGTAAACCAACTTGTTGAACATGAGCATGTTAGCATCGTCATTGTGAGAATGTTAGCATGGCAACGTTAGCAATTAGCTCAAAGACCCGCAGTGTGTTTACAGTACAGCCTCACAGAGCCGATAGTGTGGCTGCAGACCCTTCGTCTTGTTTTCATATTTATATTGTCATGTATGCTTTAGATTTCTGTAGCATTTAGTTTAGATTTTTGTGGTATTTAGCATTTAAATATATATATATTATTGTTATATAAATATATATATATAATATATAAAACAAAACAAAAACAATATATATCAGTAGTTCCCAAACTGTGGGGCTTTGTCTCTACTTTTCATAACGTGTAAAACATTGTAACTTATTGTTTTGATTACTTACCACAAAGCTAACAGAAAATGTGATGGATCATTCAGTCACTCAATCAAGTAGCTTGTGTGTGCAATCCTGGAAAAAATAAAGTTTGGGAACCACTGATATGTATATATATTATAATTTAAAATATACAGGGACGTCATGTTCTGAAAATGCTTCAAGCTTCTATGTCGATCCTTTTGTGGTCACTTCAGAAATGATGGCTGCTTGCTATGAAGGTAGAAGAAAATAAAAGAAATTAAAACTAAAAAAGCGATAAATTATACATTTTCGTTGATCAATAGTGATATGTTAGTCTGTTAAATGTTTTTTTTCTGTGCAGCTTGAGGCAAATATTGTTCTATGTCAGTAGAAACTGCATTAGTCATTTTAGGCTGAAAGACTCCCATCTGTTTTGCAAAATTATACTCACTAATTAGTCTGAAAATAAAGAGTGGTCAGATCAGTCAATAACTGATAAGAGGGGGACAAACAGCCACACAGCGCTAACAGCTTTTCACATGAAATGCAAATTCACCAGTCTAATCAAAATGCAGTCAATTAGTATAAAGAGGTCTGCATAGCACAAAATGATTATTCTGAATATCACCATGGAAACGCAATATACACACGCTTGAAAGTCCTACACCTCTTGTACACACCTCAGTACCCAGAATAATGACTGCCTATTCCAGCTGGTTTATTTTCAAACATACATGAGTTACGAGTTGGAGATGTAACAATTACTGTAAATGATTTCTTACCTTTGGTACGTGTGCATGTAAACACAATCAGTATGTTTTCCTGTGAAGTCAATTTTATGACTCCAAGATTATTTAAGATGAAAGGATGCAATTTACAGAAGATATCTAAAGAAAAAAAGAACAGAATATATACAGTGCAGATTTCTTTTAGTGCTATTTGGGGCATATAATGTACCTCTATGTATATGAGTGCAACCAAAGACCTCATTACACAAGAAAAAAAGAAAGAAGGCACTTCTTTAGAGGCCTCATTTGTACGAGGAACGAAAAGTCGCCCTCACAGGTTCAGCGAGGAAAACATTATTCATGTAATTTGACTAAATGAACGCTCTGGACGTGGGCAGCACTGACCTACAAAGTTAACCTTGTTTCTTTAGTATTTTTGGAAGAGATGTGGCTTTTGGTGCTCTGATTTTCTGAAGCAGCCCAGGGGAGAGCAGGCTCAGAAACCAAAGCTGCTCTGTGGCTCTTAATGAGAGCGCACAAATGAGGGACAGCACAAGATATGCATGCTTTGGAATTTTTTTTGAAAAAGAAGCCAATCATTTCTGATGTGTCATACAAGTAGATTCGGTTGTTAATGTCAGCAGAAAACAATTACTGTGCATCATCACTGCAGTCATTTAGCAAGTATTTCTTAATGTATGTATTACCACCATATCTTTGGGGCATAATCTGTTAATCAGCAGTTGATGCAGAGCAGTTATAATGCACTCTGAAACACATTTTAATTTAGTGAGCGCACAATTCATTTTGAGGAACAGTAGGAGAAACAGTGATGCTGATGAACATCTATATAGGCAGTAGGCCAAGAGTATGCAAATATATGCAGATATTTTCTTAAAAATAGAATTTTCACAGAAAATCGCCATAAACCAAGAGAAATATGCTATATACATTTTTCTTTTGAATTGATAATAAATGTGCAAAAGAAGTGCTTTTCCCCACAGAACCATCAGGTTTCAGGCGGACGTTAAATAATTAAAAGCTAAATATTGTTTTCTTTTGTGGTCCAGTTTCAACAAACATCTATTTCTTATAAACACACTGAAAATGAGTTTCAAGAATTACAAGATACCACTGATGAAGGATGTGGTCAGAACCTGCTGAGTAAAAAGAGGATGAGTGCACACTAAGCTCCAGTGAGTGTATTGTATCACCACTCATCCAGTCGACAGTCTTATGCATACACACACCACCGGTTGGCATCTACAATCAGTAACAACATCATTAAAAAGTCACTGGAGCTCAGTGTGCCGCCATCTTATTTCAAAAAGCAACACTGCCAAAGACGGTTCCAAGCAATTTGTTCAAGATTGTTTCACACACTACTTTAGAGAACATAGTTTATGTATAAGTAACTGAATTGGGAAAATTCTAAAAGATATATGAACAATACATTTTATTTACAGTCAACATATTTACAGTCAACGTATTTTTTTTTATAGAGAAAACTGTTATGTAATTCTGAGTAATACACTGAATATGATGTTAGCAATTCAAGAATTCATATCAGCATACAAAAATTATGCTTACCTGTATCATGTGCGCACCACAGTATGTAAGTCAGAACATTTCAGTAGGTGGTTCAACAAAGTTTGGGTGAGTTCATTACCGATCAATGGTTCTTGTGTAACATTTTTTTTTTTTAAGATTCATTTATAGTAACTAAAGTGTAATGCAATGGCAGAGATGTTTGCAATTCAGCTGTGATTTCAATATATATTAAAACAGTAAATGCTTGGCAATTTACATTATGTACTCAATGGGATTGTCCAATTTATTAACGTCAGTAATACTAAGACACCGTTTTTTTTAAAACAAATTACTGTTATCAAAGTGAATGAACTTAATAGTGAAGTATTACAGCTGTGCATCACTGTACCATGTTAGCATCCTTAAATATATTTGAATTTTTATGTACGTTATATGAGTTATAACATAGCTCGTATTTTTATAAACGTTCATGAAGTATCAAATGGTGTTTCCGTAAACCTAAAGATTAAGTTTCATGAATAAAGTGCAAACTCCTTATGTCAGTGTTGCAATGTTAATAGAATAACTTTGTTTCCTCAATACTCAAAAGAATGTCATGTCTATCAGTGACGCCTGAGAGAAGAAGATTTTTTTATGCATTAGCCATTTAGTCAGACTCATTGGTACAAATACATCTTCATTTATTTCACATACATTTTTTTTAAACTTTTACGTTGAAGTTTTCACAATCTAAATGATTCAACAACAAAATGAGGAACTACCACAACAAAGTCCAAATTTCCTACTGGGGAAAATTATGCAAATGTCACTGTAGTAAAATTGACACATGTATTTTGCCAACCAGCAAAGGTACACTTAAAGTAATAAAAAGAGACAAAAATAGGACAAAAAGGTGGTTCATGTAGGTACTTTGACCAATACTGGGTCATCGCTATGACGATCCAAATGTTATGTTAGATCCTGAACAGTGTTTGAGGACTGAATTTTGTAAAGGCTCAACATTTTTCATAAATAAAATCTTTTTTCTTCTTTTTTCATTGATAAATAATATGTATTTATTAATATAGGAGTCAATTGGGGGAGCAGGGACAGATAATCACCCATAGAAGCCCTTCCTGAATCCATGGAAACTTCAAAAGTCTGAAGAATGTTCTTGCTGAACATATGGGGTATATCAATTTTGGCTAATGCATCCCATGAATATTGCTATGAATAGTTCTTTTGAATGAATATGTACATACATGTACATAATGAAGCATTAGGTACACATATGCAAAGTATTGAACATAGGAAATTATGGTCTGTTTCATCGATTTGTTCAGTGAATAAGCATGGCGCAAGACTAAACAAAGTAGGTTAATAGCTTAGATACAAATTTGTACTGTACATGGTTCAGCCAAGTCTGTAGATCCAACCCAAAACTGAAGCGTTTTTTTTTTGGGCATATAAATTTCAAAAAGCTGATAAATGACACCTATTCCCTTTAGGTTCCCATAGCGGCAACAGTTCTCATTCCTCATCCACGTTGATGAAGTTGCCTGCTGGCAATTATGTGTATGAGGATGTCCAACTACGACTGTCGGTATTTTAAACACAGTATCCAAGCATTATGTCAAGATCCAGTGATTTAAGGTACTGCTCATCTTGTTATGATGCCCCAAAAGTTTTCACTACCACTACCACTGCAGGAGTGGGAAGTTCAGTAGTCTGAATTTCAAAAAAATACATTGTACTTTGGGCATTTCCACAATCCAGTATCTTAGATCTATAAAAGAAGTCACATCATTTTCATGTTAAAACGGCGAGGACCAGCTTGTCCCTCTGCCGAGTCAACGTTAGTGCCATTAGACTTTGACCGAGGCACATATTCAACATCTATGTTGTTTTTATGTTTTCCTTTTCCTCTGCTCCAAACGAAAAGGAGCAGGAAACAAAACAAGACCACTCCCAGGAATGTGAAACAACCCATAGCAGTTGACACTAAAATAGTCTTTAGGTCTAAACCGAGGGTCACACCGGCCGTCCCGTTGGCAGTGGCATTGCTGGGATCTGTGTAGTACTGGGTCCTGTTAGCGTACAGCGATCCCAGACTTTTCACCGCCAATGAAGTCATCAGGGTGTCATTCCCAGCACTGTTGGAGGCAAGGCAAAGGTACACTCCACTGTCTTGCACCTCTGCTGACTTGATCTCCAGTGTACCATTGTTGTGGACGGTAACTCTACCATGGCTCCTACTTGTCAGGACTCGTCGACGTGGGGACAACCAGGACACAATGGGCCTTGGTGTCCCTTCGGCACTGCAGCGCAACATCGCCTGCTGGCCCTCATCCACAGTGATCGTTTGTGTTTTATTCTCACGAATTTTTGGCTTAGTACATGTCACATAATAAGACAGGAGTGTCTCCTTAAACTCCCTGAAAGGCCTGCCACGAATACCTTCAGGCGTGCTGCACTCCGGCTGCGAATCCCCAAAGAAGATGGAATGCCTTTTCTGTAGGATCCACATGAGACGACAGTCGCACACCAAGGGGTTGTTGTCAATCAAAAGAACCTCCAGAGCCTCAGGGGACTGAAAAACACCCTTCTCCAGTGTATCCAGTCGGTTGTGAGAGACATTGAGGACTTTGAGCCCCCGCAGGCCCTGGAAGGCATACGGTTCAATGGTGGTTAGCTGAGCTCCAACCAGATGGAGCTCTTTCAGTCGAACCAGTTCCATCAGCATCCCCCCTTCAATGTGCTTAATGCGGTTGAAGGACAGGTTGAGGTGTGTCAGGTAGGGCAGATGCTTGAGGGCTTGGTAAGGGAAGGAGGACATGTTGGTGTTGGTTATGAACAGAGCGGTCAGGTTGAGGCCATGCAGGGTATTTGCTGGCACATGGTCTAGGGAAGGCCAATTATCAATTTCTAAATGCCGCAGCCGGAACAGCTTTTTAAATGAGTAAGGATGTAAAGCGCTGATGCTGAGATACCGTAGATGGAGGCTGACCAGGTTATGCAGGTGGGAAAGGGCCTCAGTGGGAACAACAGTAAGGTTGCACCTTTCTAAGGTTAGCATCTCCAGGCTTAAAAGTCCACTGAATGCACGGTGAGAAATGTAAACTAGATCATTGTCACCCACTTCCAAAAACTTTAGATTGTGCAAGTCCTGGAACATGTAATCCAGTAGGATGACGATCTTGTTGTCACTTATATCCAGTCGCGTAAGATTTGTTAAGCCTGTGAAGACGCCCAGAGGAATGAGCTTGATACGATTGCTCTTCAGACTGAGTGAGTGCATGGTAAACAGGGCGTTAAAAGCCCCAGGCTCAACATAACTAATAATATTTCCACTGAGGTCAAGTTCCTCAAGCCCAGGAAAGGCAAAAAAGTCATCAGGGTTGATCATAGTCAGCTTGTTCTTACTCAGGTCCAGGATCCTGGTTTCGGTCGGGATGCCGTCCGGGATGGTGGGCATGCGCTTGCGGTGGCAGACAACCGCCTTGGTCTGCGCTGAACACTCGCAGCGCGAGGGACATCCCAGGGTGGAACCCACAAAGACGGCCACGAGGGCCAGTCCCAGGAATGGTTGCCAGCATGAGACGACCGTGTGCAGCATGACTTTGCTCATACAGTCGACCAATCTGTCACGGTTCTGCAAAAAGAAGGAGAGAACAAAGAGAGAAAGTTAGTTACACAGGATTGAATTTGTGGTGGCTGTGAACTAGTTAATATTACAAACAATGTGGTGGGAATGGTTCAGAGAAAATTAGCATTAGCAAAATTAGCATTCAGAGAAAATTAGCAACTAGTGCCTTTACTATTGGATGGCCCTCGCTGCATACAAGTGTTACATTCCTGACACCCTCTTCCCATCTAGTCAAACACAGGAACTGAACTGCTCCAAAGTTTGGTTAGGCATCTCTTAGTGTATGAATTAAAGAACGTATTTCTCTCTCGCTTTTTCCACCATCAGTTAAATGTGTCTGCTGTCTTTGTTTTTCTTTCACCCATGGGATACGAATCAAGGCACAACAGTGCTGGTTAAAATGCTTCCCTGGTGAGCGTTGGTACTTATTTTGATTTTCACCAAAATCAAATTAAGATGTTAAAGGAATAAAAAGTGCAGGATGACTCTGATTTCGTTTTTTTTTTTTTGACATCCAAGCTTTTTTCAGGAAAATTAAGTTTTTTTTTACAGCCAAGCTTTTCACATCAGGGGTTCTCAAATGCACACAGAATCACTTGTTGACGATACACCTTGACTGTCGTGTCAGATTTGTTTTGAGCCATCGATCCATCTTGTCAGTTGACGTTCAAGTTGACCGCGCAGATCATTTATGACGTAAGATCGTAAAACAAACCCACGTAGCTACGTAGCTATGCTACATCTATGCTACACTCTATACTAGTCATTTTTAAACAGTTTGAGAAACACTTTTAAACTTATAATATATAAATGTATACTCATGGACCACTAGGGGTCGCTCACCACCACTCTTTGAGAAAGACTGCAAGAAAACAAACGCCCCCCAAAAACACAAACGCCCCCCTATCAAAAATATTGCTTCCAGCGCCCCCCGACGATCTCTAAACGCCCCCGTTGAGAACCCCTGAATTAACACCTTAATCTTAAAATTACAATTATTTCAAGTGTCATGATTTAGAGGTTTAAAACACAACCAGGTCCTTCTTAAATCTATGCTGGTTTTTCATCCACAAGCATGCTCATATACATCACATAAGCACCTGCTCATATATATCACATAAGATAATTAAGATGAGCAGATATATGCACTGAATGCACTGCTTGCCACAAACAGACTGGATGAGAGGTTGGAAAGATTGCAAACCATCCCTGCCTCATTTGGTGTGTCATGGGCTGTGTTAAATTTAAACCATGAGAGGGATAATCTGAATTTCTCCACAGTCTATTGGTATGCAAACAGATTATGATACAAAGATAATATGATGGCATACTCATTTAAGAGAAACATAATGTAAACCTAAGAAATAATTCATATGGCCACACTGAGGAAAATCTGAAGCTCAAGGTGACAAAGATTAAAGTCTCGTGTCAGCTTCAAGTGACACAAATCAAGTGCAACAATGTGCACAATAAAACCAGACATAAACAACATTTACAATTCCAAGACATTGTTTTCTTCCAAAATGCAGACACAGTATTGACGCAATCTTAAACATCATGCAGTATCTAGATGGTCATGCACTGATTTCTATGAGGGGCCCCGAGGGACAATATTCAGTAATACTATTCACATACACATGTGAAATGCTCTCACATACACGTGAAACGCCTTCACATACACATGTGGTTATATATTAATTTCAGTATGTTGTATGAGAGCAATTTCAGTTGAAATGGAAGGCGTTCCAATTAAACCGGAAACATTTGAGAAGAAAACGCTCATTTCAAAATACTTTTCTTTGCTCGTTCGCTACACTAATATTTGCTCAACAGCCTGCAAGTAGCCTCGGGGGCCGTACACACGCAGCGTGTTTTACCGCCTGGAAGACGCAAGGAACGTCGGTTGAGCAAGCGGGTGCCTACTCTTGTATCAACTTTTCAAGGGTGCTGAAGCAGGTTGCGCCATAACCAGCGTATCATCTGATCTTCTTCCAGGAGTTGTTTCAAAAGTGTGTATTAAACTATTATCCGTGGGAAAGCATTATTTTCTCTAGATAACACCGTTTCTGTCTCTGCTCCGCTTCACTGAATAGATGCATCGGAAATATGTTTAATCAAAAATGTTGACACTTATAATACTTATTTCCCCCAATGTATCATGTTCTGTATGAAATCTCTGTCTGTGTCTCACTTGCTCCGTTTTTTGAGTCTATAGTATCTTAGATTAGATTAGAATAAAATAGAAAATAGTTTATTCAGTGCAAAGAGACATAACAGGTAAGGCAGGACAAGACATAAAACAGAATGTAGTACATTGGGGAACATATGACAGATTACTGACAGATAACAGTAACAGCAGAAAAGTAATAATCAGGGGATTTGGGGAATTTTGATTTGAGGGGTTTGTGTTAGCGAAGGTATAGGTTTGTTTGTTTTCTGTGCAGTTGGAGTAGTGGTGTTAAGGGGAAGAAAAAAAAGGGAGATAAAATAAAAAAACAAATAAAACCTGTAATAGTCACCATAGTAATAACAAGTTGATGGATAAATAGATAAAAGTAAGAAAAGAACAAGAGACAAAGAGAGGAAGGAAGATTTTGGCATTGATAAAAGTAGTGGTAATGTCCATTGTGTAACTTATTCTAAGCCCGTTTACTGATTTGAGTTTCTTTCTTTAATTTACTTTTTTCTTCCAGATGTGAGTATGCTTTTAATTTTTTTTTTACTGTGAAGGGCTGGGGTATCCCTTGCTTTGCAACCACCCGGCACGAAGCTGTCTGTTGGTGGGCGTACCCCATAGCCCGCTCACCCAGCCCAAACAGCCCCCAGACCCAGTGAGAGGGAGCCTGTTTGTGTGGGGAGAGACAGTTTTAAATTACATACAGAAAAAAAAGAAACAAAAAATGTGAAAAAAAAATGCATAGATTTGACAAGGGTTGGGATGCAAATAAGTGAGTTAATATTTAGTTTGGACCTGAAAAACAACGAGGCTCAAATGAACATTCATTGTGGTTGAAGTAGGCCTCCTTGAAATGTAACAATATCATGCTATTCCTAGTCTTCCTGTTTCCTTCATGTGACACGAAGGCTTTCCTTTTTAACTGTAATACACTACTGAGCTCAACATTTTACATGTGTATTAGAGAGCGTCTCACATGTGTATGAGAGAGCGTCTCACATGTGTATGCAAGAGCGTTTCACGCATAAGTGTGAGAGAGTTTCATATACTGTATGTGTATGTTCACGTGTGTGTGTGAATGACTTTGGTTTCAGGTGTATGTGAGAGCCTTTCATATGTGTATATGAGAGTGTTTCATGTGTGTATATGAAAGTGTTTCATATGTGTATATGAAAGTGTTTCATATGTGT
>CALSBV010000271.1:766650-830373 GCA_943590825.1 Bovichtus diacanthus
CACACACACACACACACACACACACACACACACACACACACACACACGGTCCACATGAATTGCGGCAGCATATGACTCCGTGGTTTACTAAGAGGGTGTCTAATCAGTATAATGACTGGGTGTCTTTGTAACAGTGTGTAATCAGAGTTAAGAGTGAGCCTGTGATGTGACCGCCTCACCTGGGCACTGCTGAATGAGAGAACCATAATGCAAGTGCATAATGCATCATCAGTAGCATCAGCTGAAAAGCATCCTGTGCAGGAGCAAATGCTGCACAGAATTAGGCAGCTGCCCTGGGGGAACTTCTGCAAATAAAATCCCAACTATGTGCTCGCGTACGGTAGATGTCTGTATGTGTACATCTCAGTAACGGCTGCGTTGCTTATTCTTTAATTTTCTTGTAATGAAGCTTTACTGTTTGTTTGATCCATTTTCTATGACAGAAACACTTTGGATTTTAACATGGCTTTTTGGCTTTGAAAGAAAAGTCCTTTTAGCAGTGTAGCTTGCATTTCTGTAAACATCTCTGATTAATATGGATGACTGGCACAATCTAGACAATGTGACCTCAAAGTAAGAATGTTCCAAAACAACATTTTGTTCATTCATGTTCACCAATCAGATAGAGGAGGCAAAGACAAACAGTATTTCTAAAAAAAGAGATCCGAGTAGACCATTATATATTGCAACCACAAAATAAAATGAAAAATCTCTCAAACAAGTCAGTTAGTAAAACAATTCTGAACTTGTCAGAAATAGCTCCTGCGCATACAATAAATATAAACATATTGACCTTAGAGTTCATTTTTTTTTTTACCATTTTCCCTAACATTTCCATTTTATCTCAATATTCGGGAAACTTCCAGTGACATTCAGTCACAGTCGTGTGACGGCAGAAATCCTGCAATGCACTGTGAGATAAGACTGCACAGAGAAGGTGTTTCTATAATGTGGCCCCTGACCCACATTAGTGCAGGGTTGCATCCTGAGAGGGGGAGGATAACAGCTAATGGTGTCTGACTCAGCATAAATCAGTGAACAGGGGTGCTGAGGTCGCCTGCGCAATGCCATCATCCCAAGCATATGTACACAAGTGGCCCAATATGAATCTCAAACTTACATAATACTCCAGACTATTAAATTAGGATTTGTTCCTCCACTACAGCGAATATAAGAGAACATATTTGTCTTAACTCATTTTTAATACGCGTACAGTTTTCTATTCCCATCACAAACTAATTTCCATATGAATTTCTGAAAACATGCAGGGCTCTTCCATCCCATGATGCCGCTCTTTACTTTTCAACACAGCCCGGGGCTAACTAGTAAGAGGATGAGTAGGAACGATGTCTGTCTTTGCCAGAGTGGCAAAAACACAGCCCTGCATGCGCTGTTAGACAGGATTCCACTCACAAAAAGAAGAAGCTTATATTACTTCATCTTGGACCTAACTCAAATACATATTCATGCTAATTGCAGGCATTGCATATTTTCTCTATCTTTTATCAGACGAATGTAGCTTTGACCACTGCGCTCTTGACTTGGTGTCCAGGTGAGTGAACGCTACAAGGGGATTTATCAGAGAGAAATCGAGAGGTGAGAGTGGAGCTACTGTATACAGCAGATTGCAATCGCTCCCTAGGCAGGCGACTTATATCTTCCCCTGGGTCATTGCTGAATTTCTGTCTCGGTATCTTTCTTTTGCACAACCTCACTATGGACTCTTTCATTTTGCTCTCTTTGTAACTTGCTGTGTGTGTGTGTGTGTGTGTGTGTGTGTGTACCTCTCCTAATGGCTATGCAAGATTTTGTGTCACACATTGCTTAGAGAACAATTCATTAGTTTTGCTTATTGTTACTTTATTTGGATGTTTGAGCTTCACTGTGCAGAATGATGATGAATGTGGAGAGTTAAGTCCAGAGTTTCAACAATAGGCACATATGTTATTACACAAATGTGCATGTGTGTATTTAAAGAGGAAACAGACAACTTTTCAACTACCTCTAGGGTTTTCAACTGGTATTAAGTTTGGTTGTTCCATTTTTGCTACTGGGATAGTAACAACAAATAACTTAGTAGCAAAAAAAACACTATGGGTGTGCAATAATACAGCTAAGAAAACAATATAATAACTACCATAATTGTAAAAAAAAAAATTATTTGTTTACTTGTAAAGTTCCTTTAATGACAAAAACAGCAGTAATGCGTGTCTAAGATTGATTTTGTTATTTTAAAACACTCAAATGTTGTGACAATGAGTCCACAAATAATGAGCTGTTAAGCCTGCCATTTATTTATTCATTGATTCTCTTTTCTGGTAAAAAAAGAAAATCAACAATAAAGATTTCAAGTTTAAATTCACATCTTGCTGCATTCTTTTGCTTGGCTACATGTGTACAGTATACATGCATTCATGCTCACAGAATAACAGCAATAAAATAATACAGCCGTGGTCCTGAGCGCAGTCTTTGCTGTAAGCTCCTCTGACTTCGCCAGAAACTCCACAGTAACATGGTCATTTTAATTGGAGTAAATTGAATCAAGCAATCATGGGTCAGTTTGCTCATCAGAGACTCTCCCCCTGCCGGGCATAGAGGACACCCACTATCTATGTTTGATTTCTAATTATTTACTAACTAATTACCCCAACAGCTCCAAAATGGAATGAACATAATTACACAAAATGATACATTCAATCACTCATTGGTAGAAGTCAGCTCGTTAGACTGCAACATGATCGTGACAACGGAGGGTTTAAAGTCTGACTCAGTATGACCTGATGCAAACATATCGAGTGTGACTCGAAACCACAGTTTAACTGCATATGATTTATTGGCACGCTTCAAGTACTTTTTAAAAAGAATGTGTTTTGAATTTCTTTGAATGCGGGCTGCCGGGGCATGAAACCTGTTCATCTGTTAAAGGATTATATAAGCCATCAGTTCAAGTGAAAACATGAAAATCAGTTGGCCTAATACAGTTTTTCCGCACTAGCAATGACACTGTTTGTCACTGGTCGACTTTGTAACCACCACATTCTATTTACACTTAGTCTCTTAAGCCATAATCCTGGCAAACTATTGGTTGTAAACATTTTTGCTTTTGCTTTCATCTGAGGGGTAAGTTTGCACACCCTGAACGCTCACAAGGCACTTCTTATTTTGCCCAAGTAGTTTGAGGATTTAGATAACAACTTGGCCTCTGTGCAATCAACCAATAAAAAGCCACTTGTGAAATTGGCCTGCCTCTATCTCCTCTGGAAAGGTTTTCAGACTGTGTTTGATGTGGCCCCCAGGCACTGATCATTGCACATAATGTGATTCCTCTTCACACAGAAAAGCCTCCTTGCGTTTATGGCGGATGGTGGGAGACAGATGCTTTCTTTACCCGGCAATTATCAACACCCCTTAAAAAGCATAATCAAAGCGTCAAATTTTGATATTTTGACTTGGAAGACGGCTCTGGAGAAAGAGACACTTCTAAAGGCAGAAAAATGAAGAAAATTAACTCTCAAAGCTCGGGCAAAGCCACAGAGGAACAGGGGCTGTGTGAGGAATAAAGCAATAATAAAAGCAACAGTACGTGTCATCATGCAAGGAGAGAATTTGCTCCATACTGGGTGCAGCAGTTATACAGCAATCTCTCTTGTACATTAGCATCTGACAAGGCTGCCCTCCCATCAATGGGTCCAACTCATCGTACTGTAATTCGTTGTAATGAGGAATGAATAAGAAAGGCGACTCTTTCAGAAAGTGCCAACATGGATGGTTTAAAAAAAAAATTAAAAAAAACCTACAGACAGTAATCCTTTTAATCCATTCAAGTCAAAAAAAAACAACACGTCACCATTTTGACATATGCACAGCCTAGTGCATGGTAAGTGTAAGAACTACACAGTATATAATCCCTGTTATTCCAGCAGGGCAGGAGATGGTTAATTCTTGCTTTCTGAAAACAGCAGAGGACATGCAAAAGCAGTGTTTGATGTCTTAATTTCCTAGATAACTACAAAATAACAGTCCATCCTCGTAAGGGTCACTGTAGGGGAAAGTTATTAAATCATCATTCTATTTTAATGAGGCTTATATCTTATAATGATGCAACCCTAAAGGAAAGATGTTATTAACTTGCAGGTTAGTTCACAGTCAGAGTGTGCAATTAACCCACCTTTTCAAAAGAGCATTGGGAAGTAATAAAATGGGATCATAATGAGAGGGAAGAGACTGCAATGTTCTTTGCCTTATCCATTATTGAAAGGATCTTTGTAAAGGGCAGGGAGGCTTTAAGGTAAGCCTGCCAACATGCAAAATGACACTGTACTTCTTTAATAAACCACCATCAATCTGACTTCTCATGCAACAGAATGCCTCCTCAGGTTGTGACCTGGATACGATTACACAACTCAGCCTCCATCAATTTTTCCAAACACAAATAATTCACAGGAGAAGACAGCAGCACTTCTAATAGTAGAACATGAAATGCACTAGAACAACGGGAACAACCTTGATGATTCTTCATACACACAAATGGCTCAGTTCAGAATGCTGTTGGTAGTTGTTCTGCTTTCACAGCCGTTTTCATAAATTGGATTCAGTGTGGCAAACTGTTTAATTCATTAACACGCACACTGAAAGAGCAACATGATCATAGTTACATGATCGAGGGTTTTGGGACCTAAAGCCCTTAACAGTGAGGATCAACAGCCTCAGGGCAATAATAGGCTTCTGTGCACAAATTGCCCTTCTGCATGGCTTGCAGAGCGAAGTCAAAGCTCAATTAATCCTTGTTAATTAGAGATAAACTTGGTAGATTGAGTCAGTTGCTCTTTTCTGTGTCTGATAACCCCTCGGTTTTGGAAAGAGTCAAAACGGCCGCATCAAACAGTCGGATCTCGATTCATCCCACAAGAAAAGCCTTTTAGAGAAGAGAGTTAATCCTGTGTTTAATAGCTATTAAAAATTCTGAAATTTGGATTCAATGTGGAAAAAGGTAACAAAACATGGTAATTAAATGTATGAGGATAGAAAAAAATACTACACTGACAATTTGAGGGGACTTAATAAGGCCTGGAGAACAGAGCGTTTTCATTTCATTACATTTACAAACTGACAAGTGAAAAAGAAAAAAAGAATCAACCAATTTGTCAGTTCATTGGATAGCAATGTGTTGAGTTTTATTGTGGTGTATTTTTCTAACTTAAAATGACACCCACTCTCCACCCCCATTAGACTCATACAATATAAACATTAATGCACCTTTATATTGATATTGAGGTGATGTTATTGTGCTTTATAGTGCCACTTAAGCAGGTCAGACTGCTCTCCAGTGAGAAGTCTTGGTTCCTTCACTATGACTGGGACCTTCAGGCCAGATACTTAATCCCACATTAACAAGGGCAAAGAGTCTAAATAGGTGTGAATGGCCCAAAGGACACAAGACAAATGTGTTTTCTAAGCAATGTGAAAAAGAGAGACTGTCAGCAACTCTTTTGTATCGACTTTTAACTGACCCCATATTGGGTATTTTACATTTTGTATATGTTTTCAAAACTGTCTGAAATTATTCGATATTTAATGTATTAAAGATGTGGACTTACTGAAGAAACATTTGAACATGACCCATAAATCCGCCAGGCTGCAGATCTATCATTACATGGCTGACTTACTGTATGTCGTGGTACAGATATGGTTTTTACATTTAAAAAAAACAAAAAAAAACATCTCTATTAAGTCATTTGTGCATGATCTTGTTTCCTTGTGTTAACCACAGGCCAAATATATGTGTTTTTAATATTAAAATAATATTGGTGAGGACTCATCTTGAACTCATAAATGTACCCCAATAGTAATAATAAAAGTAATAATAATAATAATAATGATTTGGAGCGACCATCATACAAGAAAGCACAGAAATGTTAGCTCATAGCTAGTAGGGTAATATCATAGTCAGCTGTGATTTGATGTTAAAAAAACATGAGCTCTCCTGTCAGCTGTGCTGCTGAAGTAAAATGATCTTTAATGTTATAATTAAAAACTATTAATTTAAATCATACACATTCAACTGTAAAATCCCCCTTTCACATAGCCACCTCTATAAGCCATAAAATGACATGCAGCTGATAAACATCTCTGTTGTTTTAAATACCCAGGACATTAATATTCCACCTCAGTGCATACAGAAACATCCACACACTCATTAATCATGCTGCTACCCAGCAGTATACCGAGATGATGAAAACAGATCTTTCATCTGCAACCGACCACCACTTAGACTGATAATGTACACTACATATGTAGGCTACTAAGTAACATATATTTTGTTACACTAACACTAAATATAACATGTAGCTCACTAGGCTACTCTATCCTCAAAAAAAAATCAATAACTGCATCCAAGACCAAAATCCCTGTCACATGAGTATTAAGAGGACATTTATATGGATGAGTGCAGGTATAGTATTGATTAGTTATAATAATAAACCCCCTAATGATTGGGACTCAACTACAAGAAGATATATGATGTTACAATGTACAACTAACACACAGTGTGATTCAAGTTTGCCATTTTTCATTTCACATTTCAGGCAATGCTACAGTGATAAGTCAGTGATGCCTAGAGGGATTTTCTTTTTTCCACCTGCTGCCTCCACAGAGAGATTAGCCCACAACAGCACCCCTGAAGCTGTGAGGGATGCTGTGTTTTGCTCATGGGTACAACCAGCAGTGTGTGTACATGCATGCCAACAAAGGGACTTGAACTTGGGCGCTGCAGGTGTTAAAGTACTCCCTGAATCACGGAAAAGACTGCTGCCAGTTACAGGTAAAGAAAGGATAAGAGTCAGGCAGGAAATGAAGAAAGTAGTGCCTTTAGTCTCCTTTCCTTAATCTTCTCTTTCCTTTAAATGACTTCATCATAAACTTGCATAACCAGCAAGAATGCCTCAAGTTTGTCACTGATCTCTTATAGTTTCACTGACCTAGACAGTATTTTCTATTCAGCCCCATGTCTAAAAAGCATTTTTAAAAGGTTAAGCAGAACCTCAAGTGAATTTCTTCATTCTCTGCATTTGAACCGAAAAACCCTCGTGAGATAAATTGTGTGGACTGATTAAAATGCATCTGCAGCAGCCGTTAACACATGGTGTGGGCTCCCGAGAGCCCTTGTGGACTCGCTTCTTGTCGGCTCCCCCCCACCCCTCCTCGTCTGGACAGCCTACACCAGGCCTGAGTGCTACTATGACTCAACCACAGGGACAGTTAAAGGTGGTTGGCAAACCCCTTTACCTCTCCACCCACCCACACACCTCATTCTGGCCTATATTCACATCTTTTCTATCTTTCTATAAAAACTACATATACCTTTAGCATATACAGCTTGAGAGCTGCATGGTAACAAAGCAACCATATCAACAATCAGCCATAATAAAGGAAGACATGTACTGCTGACTGCACAAGTGCCTGTAGCAACAATTCAGAAAACAACAAACAGTATTACTGCAGCATAATGAACGCATCATGCTTCCTATTGCCAAAAGTGCATCAACTTAGACCAAGTACTGTGCTGCAGGATGCTTTTCAGTATTACAACAAGACACTGCAAACATCTCAGCCATACAGATATTCACTTCAAAGCATGACACATAAACGCTTAAAGAATGTCAATCAATCAAATGTTGTTATTTGTGCATTAAGGATCATTCTGCACACAATGTATTCAGCACACCCATGAGAGACCACAAGGCAAGACACATTTTATACCAAAAATAAAAGACAACAAAGGCAGATAACATTTAAAAACATTTTTTTGTAGGTTACAGAGAAGATTCTTGGCGTTAGCTAAAAGGAACACATGCAGCTCCAACATACCCATGCATCTCCGTGACGTCCCATGAGTGTTTCAGTATACTTGGCAGGATGTCTTGCACAAATATCTGCAAGACATCTCTTCCTTTAAATCAAAATGGATTCACAACTTCGTGTTTTTGAATCACATGTTCTCGTGCTATAATTTTCTGCTTGTGTGGTGCCTGTTCCTCTGTGTCTCCCTCTTTGTCTCCCCCTCTCTCCCTCCTCTCCGGGTTTCTCTCTCCTCGCCCAATCAAGAGATCTGGCCTCTGACCTTGCAGCTCAATACAATTAAACTCCTTTCAATTCTGCAGCTTGTAGTGCCTCGGCAAAGACAACGCAGGCTTACGTAGTCCTTAATATCAGCCCTTGATATCTGCTTGCATATTTTCCTCTGTCTTATATTTTCAGTTATCTTCTGATGTAAGGTGCTTGGTGAGAATAAAAAGAATATTGAGGCTTTTAAGATGCACATATGATTATTTCACTTTACACTGTCAGGGGAAAGGTAACGTTGTATTGACTGAGACTCTAATGGATCAATTCTGTATTCACACTACATCCAAATCAAAATCTTAAAACACACAAACAAAAAAACATTATTGGCAAAGGTTCAAAGAATTATACAGTGTTGGTATTGGCAATCAATATATGTCAATCTCACACCATCAAATGTATTTCATCACAGTCTCTTCATATATTTTTTGCATTTAATGTGTTGTCATTTTCCACATTATCGTTTTATTATTATATTAAAAAGGTGATTTTTGTCTACTGTATATACAACACAAATTGCATGTTGTGTCCATCTCGGAAGAGGATTTCTTAGTTTTTTTTGTTGCCTTTTGTAAAGTTTCCATTTCGTTATCTAATTTGCTGGGGTCATCCACTACCTTTACAATTACAATTTAGCTGAACAAATTAACAGTAGCTCAACATGTTAGAAAGTAGAAGACGATGCAGATGGGCTCATGTTTTTATTTGCACATGCAGATAGAAAGCTCGGCCACCACTGCTGATGCAAACAATTTAAATCTGGAGAAAATAAACAAATGGTCACACAGTTGATTCCACTCGACCTCCCTGTTCTGATGCGACGTTACTTCAGTACACAGCTTAGTCTCAGGTGAAATAACAGGGAAAATGCAAATGTTTGGTGTACTATGAGGTATCTCAGTGTTAATGTTACTGTTATTGCACCACAATGTAGCATGGTTAATGAACTCTCATGGGAAAAATCAAAGCAGGTGTTGGTGATTTGACTTTTCTTTTTTTTTTTTTATTGCTTGCTGTTATCAGCCATCCAATATGTTTATCCCATGGGATTATAGTCCGTGCAAGGATCACAAAGCCTTATTGGATATTGATCAGGTCATGTGATTCAGTTGTCGTAGAGCAAGAGCAACACAATAAAAATAAAATAAAAGATACAGCAGGTGGTAAAAGATAATGTCCAAAAGGACTGTCCTGCTGATTCTTGTCTTGAATGCCTCAGTCAATATGGCATTTATGGCGCTTCATGCTGTCACGTTCATTTCAAACACTGTGGGATACGTTTCCTAAAGCTCACATCATGTTTAGAATATCAGTGAAATAGTTTGCCAGCATATTTACCCCCCTGATCTATTCCTGGTTCCTCCTGAGCAGCTATAAAAAGCCTAAATAGGAGACAAATGCCCAAGCTATAAATGGTGGAACACATTGCCGGTTTGCTCTTCTTTTTCAGAAATAATGACATTATTTACAATGTAGTATGTGTGAGTATATTCAAAATAACATAGTAATTCAGAGAAGCTATGACGATCATACATTTGTATAGTGCCATTTCCATTCACATATATAATTAAATATGTTCATGACATTTAATATCCTGAACAATGATTTGCTATCGACCAGCATATCCCTGATCTTACTTTAGTCACCTTTATTTATGATTTGTCTAGTCCACTGTGACTACAGCAGGACAGATAACATGAAAACCATTACAGAGTTTGTCCACTGGAGAGCTTTGACAAATCTATTTTTCATCTAAAATGTCTTGCTTAGTACATATGCTCAAAATCTATTTTAAGGAAAGTATGTTTGTGTCAAAAAACATTTATGGATATTTCAGATGGTGACTCTCTCTATTTATCAGAAGTCTGAGGAAGAGCCTGGTGCTCGAAACATTACACAGCAGCATTAAAATCCTTCAAAAGGAGCCACTGTGTGCGGATCTAACAGTTCCTGTTCTGTTATATTTGATCCAGCACCCACCCATATCGGACTCGGAAAAACAGAACAAACAAAAAAGATTAACGCCCACTATACGGTTATCACATTATTTTTAAAAATCTGACAGATATCTGAACTGGCATCAGACACAAAAAATCCATAAATAGTCAGGCTATAGTTGTGACTTAATCTGGGACTTAATTAAACAATAAAATTGACATTGACGTTTTTTTTGCCTTTCATGCCGAGGCAGGAATTTGTATAGGAGAGGAAGAAAAGGGGCGTACATTAGAGCTGTCAATGTTAATATAACCCCAAAACAATCAGAAAAACTGGAAAGCTCATCTCTAACATTATTCACGTGATGCTACCATGCTCTGATTTTCTCTTGATTCACATGTAAATGCATCTCTAAAAGCTGCATTTAAGAAGTGGCGTACAGTCTGTAGTATGCATGTCACATATGAAGTCATTTGACTGCTCTCCACAATAATGAGTTTGTTTCTTCCCCCAAATCTGATTTAAGTGTCATATATTGCATTGATGAAACAAGCAACACTTGAGCGTCAAAACACGCTTTTCATTTATACTTATGTAGTTATATGATCACTTCCTACCATAATAAATTCACATTTTACACTTTGAATAATTCATAAGGATAGTGTTGGGTGGTCTCCAAGTAACTTTCACACCTCTCATTTGGAATAATGTGGGAAAGGCAAGTGGTGGGAGTAAAATGAAAAGAAAACAGGAATAAATATGGATCTTTGAATTTAAATACTTATATGTCAGAGCTGCTTGTCAAAGGCAATAGCCAAAGGCTGCGTTCAGTCAAACGTATGAGAGCAGGATTGTGTCTGCATTGCCGGTGGGTGCTCAGGTAATGTCACTGCTTAAACAATGTTGACTTGTGAAAACAGTGCAAAACAATGTAGCTAGAATTTAATCAAAATAAACATGTTCAAGTTTAATTAAATTGCTTTCTCTGTGACAGATTGCCTCCAGTACAAACACTTGAATAAGATTACAAGACACAGTTCAAGCTATTTTTGAAATATTCAAATTGGAGAAGTTTGTAAAAGTGCAATATTGGAGGAAAACAAAAATCTCAGCTGTATTGAATTACTTTTCTTTCAAAGTATCGAAGCTCAAGTTTGATTCAAATGGCCTTCCTCAGGTGGCGGTCATAGTCATGGTAAACTGAAACACATTTCCTGCTCCGTTGGCTCCTTTGGGTGTAAAGTGAATGAGGCAGGGGAACACCCTCAGTACTAATCACTGAACCACACACAGTCCGCTCTCAGATCTCACACAGCGTTATAGCTGTGAAAATTACTGAATTTTCTGCAGTGTTTCTTAAATAAAAGACGAGATCTGAGGAAAGTTTTTTGTTTGTGCAAAAAAAAAAAAGTCAGCTGTACAAAAATAAAGGCCGATTGTATTAAGATGCCACTTATTACAATAAAAAGTAATAATCCCAGTAGGAGTATGAATTGTCTTAAAATTGTAAGCATAACTGGTGCTCTTAAAAAAGAAAATCTAATTTCTTAACTCAAACTCTGTTTAGAGTTTAAAAATAGTTGTTTTAATATTACAGATAGTACCACTTTTGCGATTATGTATATAGTACATATACGTCCATAATGGCCTACACTTGCGCTCACTTCCTGGGTTTCTCCACTTTATTCTGTTTTCGTGTCTCTTTGAAGTTGCTTGCTTAGAGAAAGAGGAGCAGTGTAGCTCACAGCAGCAGTTTAGCTAACAATAGCCCTGGGTGATTAGTTTAAGCACTAGGAATGGGGTGGTGTGGGAAGTTAATATTTAACAGTAGGTCTACCAAGGTCATGTGTTTTAGGTAGCTGCAGTGACTGGAATGATTTAGGTGTATTTCTACCTCATATTGTTAACCAGACCACCCCAACACCATTTTTTTAATCAATCATAGAAAAAGTTCCCCAAAGGATAAATATGTGCTTTGCTGCTTTGGTTAAAATCTCCATAACTTCAATACAATACTTTGAGAATAAACAGTCATTTAATGCAAGGTCAACCAGTCCAGTATTCAGTTTGAAGTGCAAAAAAAGGTTCGGAAAAGGATAAAACTACAGTATTAGACAAAACTACTGCTTTTCATTGATGGAAAGTCTATAGGTTGTTTACTACAGTTGTTTCTCAGTTGCTTTTGACAATGTGTCCCAGAAACAGTGAGAACCCCGTGTGGTATCATTACCGCGGAACCAGCAGGGGGGCACTCGACTTAATTAGCATTTTCTTAATACTTGTTTCACCTGGATACATTGATATCATGTCTGGGACTCCGTTTTCCCCCCACGTTTCAAACTACACAGTCACACTTCCAATTACACACTATACCGTCTGTATGTAGATGTGAAAAATGGGGTCATAAAGTATCTACAGCAGGATCACAGTTGGCGGTACCAGAGGATAGTAGAGAGCATTTTTTGGACAATAATTTCTGAGGCAAGTTGTGTTTGCATGACAATCTAATCTGTAGAACAGCGAGTGCACTTGGTATTGTACACGTATGCTTTGTTTGGTCTGTAAAACAAAAACAACAAAGCACACTCCTTTTTCAATTTGCAATTAAATTCATTATGCACCAACATTTCTTGGTGCTAGTAGACGATAAATTAAAAGTATTATTTATAGGCCAAGCATATTTAACAGCATTAGAAAGTTGGAAATGGATTGTATTGGCTATTCAAGCTGATTCCATATTCCTGCCAAGTTAATTATCATGAGACCAGTTTTGAAGGTAGTGCTGGCAACTCGATTTGAAGTTTCTCAAAAATGATATGAGGGGAGCTCTTTGGCCCAGTGTAGCTGCAGTGTTTGGAAATCCAGCAGAATCTGATAAGATGTCACCCAAAGTATTTACAAGAGCTCATTCAATCAATTGTAAACGGCATCAAATGTCAGCATCACTGTAAACACAGTTTTATTCATTGTCAGGGATAAGGGTTGACATTTTTGTATTTTCCACTCAGTTGCACACTGGGCTGAGCAAGTCTGGCTTGAAGTACAGTTATAATCTCTATATTATGTGAAATTCAGTGTTTTATGTGATTAAAGATTGGATGAAAGATTAGAGGCAGAAGGTGAAATTGAAACCTTCTTGGGTGAGGGAGTCTTTTGACAGATGAGTAAAAACTAATATTTTTCAAGTTAACTTTTTTATTCACTTAAAGCACTCAATCAAGGATCATTTATTGTCATTATGTGACACATGGCTGCACAACGAAAAGCAGTTGTAGTCCAATTGCTACAACAGAAAAACATGACAAAACAAAACAAACAGTAGTGCATTCCTGTAGGCTGAGTGCAAATATTTGAATTTGCATCAGGAGGAATGTAAACAGCAGCAACAAAAACAATTCTAGGCAGATAATATGGCATCTTAACACAAAAAAATCAACATCTGAGAAACAATGTTGGAGATAAACTGGTATCAGTGCAAATGTCAGTAAGTCACAAGAAATTGCAGTAGAGAAAATGCAAAACTAGGTTTAAAGTGATTTAGAAAAAGTGTCACCATCACATACTTTGCCCATTAGAGAGCAGTGACAAGTTCACTTTAAACTATAAAATGTCTAATTTAGTACTTGTCTTGGTCACACTGTTTAAATCTAAATCAATATCAGCAGCAGTGTAATTCGGGCTATACTAACAAAAACATTCCTCAAATACTTATTGATTTCACGTCAATGTTAAAATGAATAATGAATAGCATAGTGTCACTAGAAAAAAAAAAAACATTTTGTGTTACTAAAAGGAGAGAACCATTTCACACGTATCCAACAGCAGAGGAGTCGAGATGATTTGCTGAGCAAGGGAACAGATTTGGAAACGCACAGAAGTTGCTTTGTGGATTTCTCTTTTGACTTCTCACAACCACTTCTTCACATTAAAAGTTTGTTGCCACCTGGAGACCTGGGGCGGGTTTCATCAAGGGTCTGTTTGCTGAAGATAAGCTCCAAATGAAACTCCACTGCAGACAGACCCTTTTGCAAAGAAATCATTAACATGGCCATTTCTCATGGCACTTAACCATTTTCTCCCAAATTTCAGCATCCTGAACACTGACAGTGTCTACTTAACTTAATGACTTTCCTGACTGCTTCCAGGTAAGTGATTGCGAAGTGTATAATCTTTTAAGAGGGCTGAAAGGTAACGCTTAGAGGAGGGAATGGCTAATACTGTTTTATTATGAAAACAGATTAAATTAATCTTTGGATTAATCAGCTGCTCTATGGACTGCCTTGTGAAAATCTTATTATACTTCTCTAACAACACTGCAGTGTGCAGCAACCTGCTGTCCACACATTCCTTGAACCACTTCCATTTATTTTATTTATACCACAATTCTACAGTAATTCATGTTTGTGTTTGGATGCGATTCACTATGTTTGTCGTTAATAAATGTTTTAAAAGCATTTTTGTCAAACACTTCGATGCGTTAGAAACTGAAGGACGCAGTATTCGAGGTAAACGGCTGCTGAGGGAGGACATGGTGCCTGAGTTCTGCGCTTATCTGCCAAGGCAGCTGTTTTATAAAAGGCAGCCACACCTTCAAGCCTCTGTCTGGCCAACCCTACATCTCACAGTCCATCTTTTGCTGTCTGCTGACAGTATCAGGGTTCTCCACGCTCCCTACACTCACTTTTTATTTACTCTGCTTATTCACATATCATTGAAAGATTCAAACAGATTCTGAAGTAATAAGAGCCGCACAGATAGATTTACACTCGAGATATTCTGCTAACTTCTCACACTGTGGCAAAGTTTCCGTTGCCAGCAACTTCACTCATTGACCTACGAACAAATTCAGCAAGCGTCCATACAGCTCAGGAATATATCTCTGACCAAACTTAGTGATGGATTTGACATCTTTGCCCTGCAATTTAAGGGCCAAGTGCTGAGGGCAAATGTTCTTGAGATGAAAAAAAGTTTCCTCTCTCCCTGTGTGTGTGTGTGTGTGTGTGTGTGTCTATATCGGCCCAAAAAAACATTGATGAAAATATTTATAAATGTTTTTGGTCACATGTTGTTGTTTTTTAGTAACCTACAAGGTTACATTTCCAACTATTAGATTTTAAATGTGCTGCAAATACACTAAAATTCTAAGTTATAAAACAAGAGAATATGCATTAGGTGTATCTGACTGATTATATCTGAAGATAGGCCCGAATCTCAATCACTCATCTCATATGTTTTATTATGAGAGTGAAGAAGCTGCCCTGAACCAAAAGTTAGCTTTGCCCCATTCTTGATAATGCAAACACCAACAACATAACACACATAATACAATGGAATGAGGCAGTAACATAATGAAAAAGTCATGGATTTAACATAAAAACTGTAGTAAAATTGTCTTGTTAAGTCAGTTTATATTAGTGAGGGGAAGACTAACATGCAAGTAATGAGCCAATATCTAGTATAAACCGCTTCAGAGGCAACCTTTAAAAGGCCGTGCTAGCAGATGTCATACTAAAGGAAAATACTGTTTCATATGAGTCACTAGTAGAGCAAAAGCTTGGTCACTATTTTGTTTAACCTAGACTGTGGAACAGCCAAATGACCTAAATTAGCAGAGCTAGGAGCGCATTAATGAGTTAAAAGGGCACTAATGCATCAGGGACAACCATTAATGTGATTAATATTCAAATAACTCCCAAGATAACTGGCCAGTTAAATAAAAGCCAGCATTTGGGCGGTGTGGGAAAATTTCACCAATTTGAAGCCGACATAAAATGACGTTGATATTGGTTTAAAAAAATGCAACGGTTGTGGATTTTTCAAATATCATACTGGGAAGTGAAGCCATCTATACCAATGTGCTCTCACATCATACACTTCAAGGAATACAAAAATGGGACTGAATGTTATTTGGTTTCATTACCGACCCCTTTTCCAACCCTTTCCATTACGATCCCAGTGGAACACAAAAAAGAGTGGACACAAAAACTACTGCCAAAAATAGCACCACAATGCACTACTCGTTCTAAGGTGCCCCTTAGGGATGCTTCTAACGACGCTGTGTCATAACGGCAAGTTCAGGGGGAAAGGTTATTGCTTCCAATCTGGCGTGGGGTGGGGTGGGGTGGGGGGGTGTGGGGGTGGGGGGGGAGAGAGGAAACATGATGAATCTAAACTAGAGGGCACTACTGTGGCCTAATTATAGTCCAGATGGTCTGAATAGGTAAGTCTCCCAACAATTAATTACTGCATGTCCATGTGCTACACATGGACAGTATCCCTCCAAAAGGGTGAGCAAACATATCCTCAGTTCTTGTTAAATTGAACCGGGTGTCTACCTTTAATCTAAACTTTGTCACAGATGTTTCTGTGATGCCATAACCTCAAAAAAAACCAAACATAATCTCTTCACGTGATCATGACCACACGGTACCACATTTATTGTGCAACTGATTATGCTCCAACGTGTAAGGGACTTAAGAGTTTCAGTCAGGAAAATTAAAGTGCCTTCAGGGGTAAAATTTTAAGGACATGGTTGTAATTTCGATTGGGAGTTATTGTGAAATTCTGGCACCCAATTTGCAAAAACAAAGTGGTTCACGAAGGAAAAAAAAAGAAAATAGAGCTCTGCTTTTCCCGACAGACGTCTGACTAGTCAAACGGCAGGAAGTTTTATCTTTCACTTCAGATAGAGTTGGACAACTTATTTTTCCAGCAATATGAAAATGATGTGTGGGTTTGTCTTGGCCACTGGCCACCATTTTTTCCCTGTGTGACAATTAATTTGATATATATCATGTATGACAAAGCCCATGGGCCCCATTATAGGATCCAGGATAGCCAAAGGGTCTTGTGAAGACAGTTCAAACCTATCTTCTCTCGACAGAAACAGTGCACTCCGTTCTGCTTTAATAAGAGAAGAGAGCTGCCTGTCTCTTCCCATACAGAAGTTTATTATTACTAGTTGAGCATGCTTCTCGTTGCAGGATGTAGGGGGGACTTTTTCTTTTAGAGGAGAGTGGGGTGCAAAGGAGAAGAAAGGTAGGGGGCATTATGGAAATTCTTTGTAATTAAAGAGAGTGTCAAAACAGCACAACAAGGCACAATCATGGAGCTGGTGTGATCATAGAGTCAGAAGTGCAAGATAGGACAACCATGTGTAGATGTAACAAAGAGGAAACATAAAGGGATTTTACTGTTCGGGGATGAGGGTAATTTGCTTTGATGTGGTACATTGTGTACAGGGGGTGTGTTGTTATGGTAATGAGTATCCTGTTGTAGACCAATGCGAGAAGTGGACATTTGGCCCGTTACAGCAGAGGTTATTTTATTCCCTCAACAAAACTGCTTTCAAAAGGGATGTATTCCATGTGCATATTATCAATATTGTGTTCATTTGGAAATGCCATAGGTCATCACCAGAGGCTGTCACCAAGTTGTGTCGTGCCAAGCACAGTATAAATAAGTATTCAAATGACTCTCATGCCTTGTTAGTCACGAGCTTTACAAACTAAATCTCACGACACATATCAGCAGTCACAATATCAGGTTACCCCGATGTAAAGAGGGTCCATCTTCACTATTCTTTAAGTTGCGTGTGACATGAATAAAAGACTAACGTGGATAAAAGAAAAACAAAGATTGCGACAGTGGCTTCAGATGTGGAATGCTATACATTAAAGGAGCTGCAATCACAGTTGACGGTAAATGTGAGTTGGGCGAATTCTGCTTTCAGAAACTCTAAAACCAAGAATTAACTGCGGGCTCAGGAATTTTCTTTTTTCCTTAATGCACATGAAAGCAATTACGTAAGTGAGCAAATTTAAGGCGTCCTGATGGTTTTCACTTTCGCGTTTCCACAGTGACGCTGTGATAATTCACTTTCTCTGTGAGAGTCCCCTTTTTTGCTCAGTCACTCAAACAAAAGTCTGGACTTGACTCATCAAATTCTCAAGGTGCAGCCGAAAGCAATTACAGAGCCTCTGGGCGGAAGAGCTATAGCCAAGGCCTTTTTCTTACTCTGCCCTAATAAAGGCTTGCCTCACAAACAAGATGAATCATGCTCCTCTTTTCCTTAAGCCTCAGCACTTTGGTGAAACCTCTCAGACAAGCATTGTATGCTCATTACACGGACACCTCACTGCTGAAAACAATAATGGTTCAGATTTCCACACCATTTTAGCAGGAGGAAGATTAGGCCTAAAGTACGGCTCCGTTTGAAGTACCAAGAATAGGATGCCCAGACAAGGCATTTGTCTTTTTCTGAGCTCTCATACTTTTGCCTTACAAAGAAGGCACGTACTGTAGCTCCCATCTGAATCACCTGATCTCCGTCATTTATGTTTTTCCTTTTGTGTCATTGTGTGTGGGAGTTAAACGGTACGTAGGTTTGATTCTGACACGTGATAGTAACACATGACTTGCAGGTTACATGGTGTGTGTTCATGTTTTAATTGGGAATTCATGTAGGGAAGATGCATTCATCACTCACTGTACCGTTCTCTCCTCCTGCAGCCTCCTATTACTCACCAGCTCCACATGAGAAGATGAGTAATAGGATAATAGACTGGGAAGTATACACAAACGTTCTGTTGTAAGGCAACTCAGAAATATGCAGGCTGTTCTGATTTTCCAAAAAGGGCATCACAATGTTTGTGTAAAGTTTGGTGGCACTGGCACAGATTTAATGGGATGACATGGATTTACTCCCATCTGTGTAAGAGTCAAAATAATAATTTGTCTGAACTGAAGGCAGACACAATATCAGCGTGGCACACGGAAGCTATTTCAGGCAGCAAGGGGAGATATCTTTACTTCCACTTTATTTATTATAGATTATGAAAGCTACATTACATGTTTTATATGAAACATAGAAACCAGGAATTAACAACCCAGGAGTCTAAATTAGGCTACAGAATGTGTGTAGCACCTGACTGAATGCAGACACATGTACATTATAACAATTAAAAATAAATAAATACATCTTAATAAAGTAAAGAGCATTACACAGTGATAAACGCAGAAATTACTACCTCTGCGTCCCATTCTCCCCATTTCAGACTTTAAATTCACAAATAATAATGATGAATAATGCTACAATATAAATACTAAATGAAAAAGCAATGATTATATAAATGAAGCTTTATGATCCTGACGGATTAGAGACGTACATTTAATAATGTTCTTTTTTAATAGAGATCTGAAGTAAAGGTGTCTTACCACGGTGATTCGGAGAGTAGCCTACTGATACTGCGATGCTGCAGAAAAAGCAAACCGAGCCAAAAAATAGTCCCTTAGAAAGCCGAATCCACATCTTCATCCTGTGTGTTTGCCTCTACCTCAGACAAGAAATCTCTCTAGAGTATCATAGCAGCAGGAAACTACGATACAAACGATGGGCTGGACATTCTTCATGCATGTTTTTCTCTTATTCTCCATGCAAAAGGCTGTTCAACTTTGTGAACACTATGCAATACGAGCAGGACAACGACAAAGAAGGTTCAGTTGGTCTGTTTGCTAATGCAATCGAAGGCTGCTCGCTAGTTACCTAGTGTGGTTAATTAACCCCCAGAGAATTAGAGATCGCAGCCTCTGCAATCTCTAAAGGCCTACTGGGCTCAATCAAGACCACAAACTGAACATTGTATATGGCATAAAAGTGTTGTAGTAAACACATTCTCTTCCCTCAGTCAAACCCTGGGGAGCTCTTAATCAAACCACAATGCACACATGATGGTGCCTGCTGTGAAGAAGAGAAGAATGGAGAAAAAGACTGAAGAGTGTGTGAACGCACAGGCCTTTGGCCTTTTATCTGAACTCCTCTGTGACATTTTAGCTCTGCTGTTCTCTGTGGAGACTGTTTTGCCAAATGATGGGGAAAAAAAAAATCACAACATGCTGTATGGAAGTATACTTCGTCTTTAATTATATGCTTCACCTTGTATGGTGTTGTTTCTCTCACAGAGAAGTTAGTTAGCATAATGCCATTCGAGTCGTTTCATTGATCGATGTTATGTCATTCTACACAGAATGTGATCATTAGCAATCTGTTGTAATGCAACTAGTCCTCAATTCAATCTAATGTTACTGACATCATGAGCGTAATCAGTCCAAACAGCATTTTTTTCTTCTTGTGTGATGCCCGTGGATGTCACTGTTGTTGCTTAAAAACAGATTTTCTGTTATTTATTTGACAGGATCAATGCACAGATTTTTAGCGTATCCTGAGTTAGCTATAAGCTAATTTACATACGTAGTCCCTGGGCAGAATCACTTTATTATTTACACTATGTGTTCAGGGATCACTGGGCCATTTTCTGACCACTGGGCGATTTAAAACTGGTTTTAAAGTGTTTTTTAAAAAAAAAAATTATGCGAATGCTCATAAGAAAATGAAAATCTTGTCTTTATATTCCTGAAAATGTATTTTTTGAAGATGCAGTATTTTACTGCACCTGTTGGGAAAGATTAATTATTTAGGAAAAATGTAAGACTGATGGAAAAAAGTAATCAATAATGTGTGTTCATTAAGAGACTTCTTGATGGCGTCTTGCTTCTGTATCTGCTTTAATTAGCGTTTTGTGGAGAGACATAACATGGCAGGAGTTGGGGGAATGTGGTGACTAATGGCAGCTTTTTCTTCATGTTTAAGTACGTCTCCTGAACTGGTACATAGGAAAGAGAGCACTAAAAATACCCGGAGATATACATTTTTTTTTGGTAACTGGTGGTAAACTTAAAAAGAACAGGCAGTTGCAAGAAGACAGTAAAGGTTCCAATCATATCACCAAAAAGCAGAACATTAATCTTCTGTCAAGGCCTTCTTGTAAATCACTACAAGGTCTTGCCCCCAAATTTCCCAAGACATAGCCAGAAAATAAATAATTAAAAGCCCATTTTCTGATGTGAGGTTCCTGAATGATAAATGATGAGGCTTGGATAACGAGCACAAGGAGCAGAGTTCTCAAGTCTTTCAACACTTAGTGGCGGGAGGTCAAGGATAGGGTGATAGTGTGTGTTTGATATGTATATATATATATATATGTATTGATCATGTATAACACCAGCTGACTGAATGGGAGAGACATGATTTACAAACAACAGGGAGTAGAACAGGTTTTAATCTAATTATACTACGGTTAAGAGAATTTCCTGGACCGAAACGTTGTGTCACTAATAAATTTCATTGCAAGTAAATGACGCGTGCAGGACTTCCCACTTGTCTCGACTCTGGACTTTTGCTCCTACGCACCTACAGTCCACAACTAATTGAAGGTGTGCCTTCACGGTCAAGATTTTACTATGGTTACAATAGGTTTCTGATTGACACCTAAATCAAAGCTCTGGTCAACAGATTAACAACGGTCCTGGAATCAATGCCAAAGGTAACCATAGAAACGGCACTTTACATGACCTTTCTTTCGGATTAACCTAAAATCACAGTGGAAAGTATTTGTAGTTGTTTAATTCTGACATTACAGCAATCATTAGGTGTGCTTGATATTTTTCCTACAAGGACGTGGTTGGGGAAACATCAGGGTTAAAATGACTACGTCTACAGATGAAGAATAAACACAGGGGAGCACAGTCTTAAAATACATGCTGTATATGTACATCCAGGGGTTAGATATGGTATATACAGTAAAATACAATACCAGGCATAAGTGGAAACATGCTTTAACCACTGAGGGGTATTTACACTACATACAGGTTAAAGTTGGTTAAAAAAGGATTTTATATTTCCATACAATGTTTTTTTCTGCTTTTTAATAGTTTTTATTCCCATTTCAAGAGCCTCAGTGGATTCTGGACTCCAGAAGTGCTACTGTTACTATTTAGATTTTCTCCACAACAACTTCCTAGTCCTGTATATTTGTTGCATTTCCAAAGTTAAGTCATAATGCAACTGACCTAAAACATCGAAACTTAAATGGTCCTTTTATGACATGACAATCCTACAAAGGAAAAATGTAATTGAATAAAAAAAAAACGTTCTTTTAAAGTGCGTCTCTGATGTGTATTTGTATCTTTTTCTTGTGAGACATGAAGATATACAGGCTTTGAAAACACATTTCCCTCCTGGGACAATAAATAATATCTATGTAACTATTTATGCACTGCAGTCTAATATTAATAGGTATATTACACAAACAGGACATTATCTTAAAGTGTCAGCAGACTGTTTATCAGACCATATGTGATAGTTCTCATTGTGAATCATATCAGATATTAGATTAGTCATCTCTTATTTTGAGGGCAGCTATGTCTGTTTTTTTATCTCTCACGCGCTGCCCCAGAAATTACCCACGTATCTCACATCTAGATAGCAGCAGAAATATCTAAGTTCAGGTTGTTGTTCAGATTCCTTGTGAGTACACAGACCTGCTCTCTAGATTTTTATGTAGCTACAAAGTGACTTGTGATGGGGCAGCAGAGGTGTTTGTGGAATATTTTGTTGCTTTATTGCTTAGGTGCGTTTTGCATTTTCTTTTGTATTTTAAATCCTAATATTCATCTTCTGGGTTGATGTAAAAAAAAACAGTAACAATCACACCTACAGTACGTGAAATAACTTGTGATTATATGTGAATGTAGAGTCTTTTCATGGCACCAATATTAATGTCATCCACGGTAACTGACCACTTGACTAACAAAAGCATTGCATGAAAATATGAAGCAGAGAATTATACCCACAATAAAACAAGGAGGCAAATAATCTTAAAGTTTCAATTACAATCACAAGAAGCACCTGAATAATAAATGATCAAAACACAAATACTTTAGGCTAAAAAAAAGTTTGTAAAGTGGGTTTGTCTGTAAAGCGTAACACACACACACACACCTCACCTTTTTATCATGTACTTTGCACTTTTAAACACTTTTCCGCACTCTAAACTTTAAGCTGTTGATACCAGTTCTCTTTTCTCCCTGACAGCTTTGGGATCATAACATATTGTAATGTAAACTCAGATAAAATGAGCCTCAATTTGGCTGTCTTAGGGGCCCTGCTGAATGTGATTCCATCAGCTGTGGCAGGGAACATTGCTCCATATTCAGTCGTAGGGATGAGATTAGGTCGGCAGTGAAAGATGTACTCATCCACGCGCAACTTTTCTCAATATGTCACTGCGACCTGAGGGAAACTCAAAAATGTTGGAATGTTAAGGAGTTTTGTTGTGAAAGCTCGTCCCAAAGACTTTATAGTACTGGAAGAATTCAAAAGACAGGTGTTGAGGGTTTTTCTTCTTTGAGGTGAACTGCAGGAAGACAAATGAAATTAAACTAAATGGATCAATGTTCCCATTGATTTTGAGAATGGTCGGGCCTCCGCATTTTGAGCTTCTGCATGAATTGATAAAAGGGGATTTTTGTCTTCCACTTAGAGTAAAACACATATGTACAGGCGTACACTTTTAAACTAGTTTGCCAACTGTTGGATCAATAGCTCCCTTTGTGAGGAGATAATAGTATGAGCTCACTTCTTAAAATCAAAATGAAAGTGCAGTATAAAATGTGAACTAATTCCTGAGAACTGCTTCATCTCAGTTAACAGCATCAAGATAATGCATGTGGGCCCAGAGTACACACTGTTTCAGATTTGATAGTGATTAACTGTGAACTATGGATTGAATGCATAATCATATTGTGATTTATAATAAATTACACCAATTCCTTGTTCATCTATGCATGAAGCGGCTATACATTTATAGATTTCTTAAAAAATAAAAAATAAATCAATATATAAATTACTAAGCATGGAAGCTGAGCTGCAGTAGATGCTCTCAGAAGCAACTGTCAGAAGTATTTCTCATAGCATGTTTGCTCCTGCTGTAACTAGGATGAATAGCCAAATAACTGAGATATGTGTTGTGCTCGGCTTAGTTCCCTGTAGCAATAATGCAGTACGTGAAATGAAACATTTTTGTAATTGTTGAGTTTCATAAGCTGTATTGGTACACAAGAGAGTTGACAGAAGTTTTGCTCCAAAAGAAAATGTCTAGCATTTCATGTCCATGGGTTGAGAATATGATATAGTTCAAATGCTGGATCAAATATATATTATTATATTTAATAATGTGTAAACATTTTTTTTTTTTAAATAGAAAAAAATTGTACCGTAATTATTTGCACATAAGCAGGGAATGATAACATACATACTGCTAATAGGCCTGGGACATTATGAAAATTTCATGCCACGATTATCTTGGCCAAAATAAGTGCATTTCACGACTGTCCAAACAATCATCAAATAATGCTCAACATTCTTAAAACGGCACTCAAACATGTTGGAATCTGGAAAAACAAAGAATCTTAAATAAGGTAATCATAAATCAGAAGTTCACCCTTTGTAAAAGGTAAATAATAAAAAAAACAACATTGTGTGAGTCCGTCCTTTCTTACATGATAATTCCTGTATTTTTAAAAAATCGGGCTCTATTTTTTTCCTTCTCTAACATGATAGCGAGCTAGACAGCTTTTTCAAGTCACTCATGTGAGGATATTAACGATTATCCCGATTATACAAGTTATTGCGAATGTTTTTTTTATTCCAACCCGCAATAAAAATCCTATATCGTCCCATCCCTAATTGCAAACGTGATATATTTATCAGAGATTAATTCAGTTATCCACATCAGTGGGCACTGTTCTTTCTCATTAAATCAGCAAGTCTGTTTAAGTGTTTTATGACTGATTGTGGAGCAGAACAAAACAACAAAATATTTCCAACTGAGATAACAAAATATTATAAAAACATCATGTTCAGTCGCTGTTAGCACTCAGTGGCATTTATGTGATTAGTAGACGTTGAAATTATCAGTTCTGCCCACTGCCTGAGAGCCGCGCCCTGCCTTAAAGATCTTTCCCATTCAATTTAACGGCATGTTGCCCCCGTCCTCCTAACTATTTTCCTGTGTCGTTCCGAGGCAGTGCATCACTTCTGCTTTCTCATTGGACAGGACACTCCACAGTCCTAGCTGTACGTGGGTGACCATTACCCCCCCACCCAACTCTGCCGCATCACTTAGCTCAGATTTAATTAACTCCAACCAGCCTTACTCCTGGAGTGATGGCTGCAGAGGACTGCCCATTGGGGGTTTCTGATGAAGAAGTGGACATGAATACAAACTAGGACTTCAAGCTGAAGGAAAACAGAATCTCAAGGTAGTGATCGCGATGCCACAGCTTGTGAAATGCATGGAAAGCAACAGTAGGATTGTGCTCTGTACTGTGAGCCAAGTTTTTCCCTCCACAGCCCACCCTTTATTCTACTGGTAGCATTAGCCTCCTTCCCCTTAGCTCCCTCTCTGATTTTTCCCTCCTGTGTTTAATTAGGCCCTACAGTTAAACAATACTCTCAGCTTCCGAGGGTCTTACTGTACCAGCATTAAGAAAGAAAGAGGGAGAGGAGATGGGGGGAGATTTATGTTCAACTCCCAAAAACTATAGGAAAACAATTCAACACTCCATAATTCACCCCTGGCTCTGTGGCTCCACTTGTGGGTGGAAACCAGCAAAGACATACATGCACACACGCTGGGGTTGATAATACATATACTATGTTCTATGTGGTTTGACATAGTGGCTGGTCCGACGCTCTTTTTACAGGCTCGTGAGAGTGGCATCTCCATTTAAAGCGACTCTGTCCGTCTGTTCTCGCCTATACGTTCTTCCTGGATACCAAGTGATCCATGAGGACTCCTCCACAACAGTGTCAGCAGCGCCTGACAAATGTGCTAGCCCTGCAAAATGCTTGTACAAGCACAAACATATCTGCACTATTTATCTTCCTGCAGGAAAATGTATCAGAATATAAAGGAATATCAACCGCATCCATTTTGTTTGGAATCAAATCTGACAATAACAGGCAGACATTGGGCAGATGATAGATGGCGAAATGTAGAAGAAAACAGAAAACAGCAATTTCACACTAAAATTATTTCATGTTTAATATCCGGTTGGTTTCCTTCCAGCTATTCACATTTCACTTGTGAAGAAACAATTCTGAAGTTTGATGTGCCTTGAAATAACTGTAGTCAGAGATACATCACTGACTCAAACTCAGTAAATGTAATATATTTCACCCTGTGGATTGTCTTTAGTTAGACCTGAAATTCATCAACCCTAGAAACATACACATTGTTATTCTTGTTTGATGGATCATTTTAGCTTCACTTAAACATGTACAGTCTGTGAGTTTCCTGGGTGTTTCGTATTCTTCCCACAGGTGAATGTGAGTATGTCTGACTATTTGTCCAAGGGTGACTTGACCTTGTCCTGACCGGGTGCCCTGCTCACACAGTCATTGCTGGGACACATGCCAGGTCTTTACGACCCTGGATAGGTCGAAGCGAGAATGTAAAATAAAATAAAATAAAATAAATAAAAGTAGGAAGTCTGACTGCGATCGGACTGATAATCAGGTAGATATTGTGATGTTTAATCATATCATCATAAAATTGTTACTGTTGATTTAAATAAAATGTGTGATTACTAAGATGTTCACTGCTCTGTCTCATAACATTATATATTGTATTTTAGGGATGTTGCAATACCTACAGGAATAGTTAAACACTTTGGGAAATACTTAAAGAGTTCTTTGAAAAGATTGATATAACTTTCATAACTGTAGTGTGGATACAAGCCGGAGCCAGATGCTAGTTCACCTAGTGTAGAATAAAGAATGGAAACAGTCCTTTCGGGGTGTTGGAAGGCATATTGTTTTACCTTTGGAGTGAGTCAGGCAAGCTGTTTCCCCGTTTCCAGTCTTTCAGTGCTGGGCTTTGCTGACCGGCTGATGCTTCATATTTACCATACAAGTTTCTCATCTAAGAAAGCAAGTAAACATATTACACACATATTTCACCAGGTTTTTAGATTTCTCCCTTTCAATGTTTTGGCTCAAATTGTTTTATAACAAAAACCTGTCCAGACACACCGCCTGTTCAAACATGTCTTGTTGTTATTTCTTTGGTTGCCAACACAATATACATAATATACGTGAAATGGGAGCTTTTAGACCACAGACAAAATTCATAATTATGCTCTTTTGTGACTTACTAATTCACTCGATCAATTTTAACTCCAACTACTCTCTCTGACTTGAGTAAAGTGTGCAGGAAGCAATTACCTTACTTGATTAATAAGTTTCATTACTTCACAGTTCTGCACATCGTGTTTAACCTCACCTTGGCACCAATTGTGGTACCTCTACTGCCCTTAATACAGAGCTACACCTGAATGACAAAAGTGACAGTATTTCTAACAGAGCTGTTCCTACATTTGCTGTCACTGTATCACTGTACTGTGCTGAGTCAATGGTACATTTTTCATTCTGTCTGCTCTCTGGGAGCAGCTTGAAGCCTTGTTGAGCACATTAATCCTCTGGGATAGGGCCTTTTAGAATCATTTATTCACAGTTGGAGGTAAAGTGCAGAGGAGTCAAAGGTCAGTATTTGGCCATTTATATCGCCATAACCCTGGGGCTTTTCCATCAATGTACACTCTCCATCTGGGTGAGACACCACAAAGGTCGAGGCACACATTGTTGGGACCTTTTGCAATTTTCTGGTCACTGGTATCTCAAGCAATGCTGTCACAGTTGGATTAGCATATGCCATCTGGTGCATACTTTCATCCAAAGTTTCCCACAGTAACATGAGTAGACACACTGGGATTGGCGGTCATTTATGAAATTTAACTGTTATATATTAAAGCTTAATTCAATTCTTGCAAGACGTTGTCATATAAAAGGTAAGAAAAGTTAACACATAGCGTACATCTATACTCAAAATAACTATAGTGGTAGATACAAATAAAGCAACAAAAAAAAAAAACGCCAATAGCCTTCAACGGGAGAAATTCTATAGGCATAGAATCATATCTTTCTATGGGTCAAGCACTGTAGTGCACAATAACTCTAAGGCTAAACTATCATTGGGCATTCATTGCCAGGAAGCTTCCTATTTATAAACAGGGACACAATAACAGTATGACACAGTGGCTGAATATTTAAATAGCCCGAAGAACAATTCACATGATTTCACATAATTACCATCCATGGATGTCTATTCAACACAGAAACAAATAACTGCTCTTGGCAGAACTTGGGAGCGAAATTAAATGTTGAGTTTTTCTTTATAGAGACTGGATTCTTAATGGCATAAATCCATTTTATATAACCAGGGTCTAATGAATGCAAAATATATTGCATCTACTTTGTAAAGTTAGTGATGGGATGTTCTTCAAATCATTTATAGTTACATATAACAACATTTTAACTGATGGCATGTCATGCTGTTACTTTGTGCCAACTGCTGCAAACTGATCCAAAGTTTCATCTCTGTCAAACCCCTGATGGATTCTGATGGCGCGACTGATGGTGCTAAGAGATATTTGCACAATGCTTTGAGGACCTAGTTGGGCTCCTTGCCATTCTGTGGTTTCACATGGAAAGAACTTTCATTGGAAGTTGAGATGCACTTCCCAGCACTCCTGTCAAGAGCAACATCAGTGGTGCTGCTTTTGACAGTTTCTTTTCACCCAACTCTGCAGTGTATTATCACATCATATAAGCAGTTCTGTCTCCATCCATCTTTCATCTTTGACACCGTTTGTGCTTTCATTACAACAACTCATCTTCATACTTCATACTCAGTAATTTGACTTTTGTTGTTGCCTATGGGGCCATAAAGGAGATGCAATGATAACTATTTCTAGGATTCTATCTTGGGTCCACAGCGTTGTGCATTGAAGCACGTAAAAGGACATGTTTCTTGGGGAAGAGTTTAAAACCATTCCTATTGAATGCACACAATTACATAGCAATTTGTTTGAGGTTTATTTTATGATTTTTTTGTTTTAGTCCAGGAATAAAAAAAGAAAATGAAAAGAGGGAAATTACCTGTGTCATTGTAGATTTAAATTGCATTTAACCAACATAAACCACCAGGACACACGTTTTTATGTTCCTGCTAAAGATGGGTGATGCAATCTGAAGAAGACCAAAGTAGAGCCACAGGTGCTTTTCACACATACATTACCAGGTGGGTGGCTGATTGAAATCAAGCTAAAAGTAACTCTTGAAAAGGATGCATTTCAAAAAGAGGTCAGTACTTTAACACTTGGTCATATTACCAACATCAGGGCCAAAGGAAAATATACTACCAGCTGATTCAACAGCGATATTGTGAGTGGCGGAAGAAACTACAGGACAGTTGAAAGGTCCTTTAGTCAACAGACCATATGTAATGTTTTATAGAATAAAATGAAACTATGCCCAGTTGTCCATGTAAAAAAACAACAACACTACATTTTGTGGCTTAGAATGTAGAGTGGTCGCCAGATCGGAGGGTCAGAGGTTCGATCCCTGGCCCCTGCAGTCAACATGACGAAGTGTCCTTGCACAAGATACTGAACCCCACTGAATGGCCAACAGTGTGTGAATGTGTGAGAATGTTTATCACTACTTTGTGTGTACAGTAGCCTCTGACTCTGTGTGAATGGGAGAACGTGGACATGTCCTGTAAAGCAGCTTTGAGTGAAGCGCTATATAAATGCAGGCCATTTACATTTATAATACTTAAAAGTGACTGAACAGTTTAAGTGGTTGTGGTTCTTAAGTGCCATGATGAGCCCTATATTCCCAACTTCTGACCCTAAGATACAACTTGAAAAGGTCTCTCTGGAGGTGTAATGCACTCGAAATGTGCCCTCAAGTTTAGAACTATTGCTTTATATAACACTCCATCACATCCTTTTAGAGGTCAGACCTCTGGAGAATGCAGACTTTGTCTGAAAAGTTTTTTCCAGGTGTAAATGCAGCCACATCTCTATCATTGCATTACACCTCAGGCAACATACTCACTCTCTCTCCCTCTGAGAGCAGTAGAAACCTTAAGTGCCAGAGGACTATTTGGAAACCTTAAAAGCACCCATGCTTGCCTTTGTCTCTGTGTCACTTGCTTTCCCTCTTTTATATAATCATAGAAACTTCATCCCTCTTCTTAAGGGAAAAACAAGGCAAATGGAAAAATAGGAAATGTTTTAACTCGATCCGAAATGCCTGCACAAATGCTTCAGTTGGGTATAAGCCTTTTGGTATCATAAAGAATCAAAGGCTTATATTTCTAACACCGTTATTACCACAGTTCAACTGAGAGGTGGGTGTGGGTAAGCAAAGATGAATGTGCTCATTCAGCACTCCACCCCACCATTCAATTCAGTGGAAGTGTCCTCGTATGTGTAGCCGCTCTTGAAGGGTATGCTTGTCTGAGTTCTGAGGCTAAGCACTGAAAGAACAGGCAGCCAGCAGACAATCACAGAGGAGCTGAGTGCATCCATTAAGGCTGTCAGTTAGCAACGGCCTTGATTAATTGCACACTGCATAGTGGCAAATTAAGGCAGGTTTCAAGCCCACCCCCCCAAATAATTAGGTAAGAATAGATTGCCAGAGAGTGCAGGGTGAATACTGGAAGCCCAACGTCACTCAGTCTGTCTTACATGTAATAAAAGGTCTCACACTGGGTAAGTATGGGCAATAATTGTGTGTGTGTGTCTGTGTGTAGAGGAGTATATTTGCATGCATGACTGTAGCTTGTGTTAGGGACTGAGCTAATAATAATGGTAGGGATGGTGCATACATTTATGTCTGCCCTCTATGCCTCTTGCTTGTAAGCTTGTATGTGCATAGCGTAATGTATGTGCGTGGAATGTGTATGACTTTGATTGCTTGTGTAGATGCGTGTTTTGCTACAGTATATAGAAGCAATGCAAATATTGTGGTACATGATAGGTGATGATAGTTTTCCCATGAACCCTGGAGCCGACACTTCCGTATGCTGGGTCTTAAACAGTTGCTTTTCGTACGTAACATCACTGCTTCACTGTCCTTTAAATGTGAACACTATCGTCTGATCATGCCGGGATGCATTAAGTGACAGTTACAACTGCTGCCATAGAGGATTTTATATCCAATGAGCGAAGCCATGTTCTAAATTCCACAAACAGTGGACTCTGGGGAAAGTTGAACACAATTTAAGAACAATCTGGACATTCTTGTTGCATCGGCAAAAACATACCCCACAGTCAGTCCCAACACTACAACAATTCCCCAGTGGGTACACGATCCTACCAGCTATAGCCTTAATCTCAGACCCACATACTCCTCTCACTACAGTGTTACTGAAAAACTGTGGTTCTTTCAACCCATCCACTGATGGAGTTCACAATAACTGTTCATGACTAAAACCTTACCCTAACACAACATACAACACTTTTCTGCTGCACTCTCAGTCCTCCGTTTCCTGTCCATCTGATGGAACTAATGTGCTTCAGTTTTAACCAATGCAGCTATTCTCATAACGAATCACCTATTAGCATGTAACTCCAATCTACATAATGTTTGCAGGCTTCAAGTCTACACCATTCGGAGTTACAGGGTGAGGCACATATCTTGTGTATTGGAATGTGAATATTTACTGTACAGTACTGTGGCTGAACAAATCCAGTGTAGACACAGACTGACGACTAAAGCTACTGCTGTTGTGCTGCTGACGTGCTGCTTGCAGTGCAGACAAGGGGTTCGTAGGACACACATACACATATATATTATTGAGTCTGCTTTTCCTTTGCTCAGTCCTTCAGTGACATTCTACATGTGTGGCTTGAATAACTGTAAACATGCATCTCTATATGGGGGTAACCAAACAGAAGTAGAAATCCTTATTATGCCCCATGGGCCCGTTTTGTATATCACTGCCTAACAGCACACCATGGACTGCAGCTATAAAAATACACAGCGTGATGGAAAACAAGGTTGACTATTGTACAGATGTATACAACATCCAGCACAAATTGATATGAGCATGTTAGGACTGCTTCGGTAAACAGACAACACTGTTGAAGGTCTACAGTGTTAGGACTGGTCAGTGGCCTTTACATATTGTTGAACAGTGAAACAGCCCGAGGGAAGATGAGTTCTTTTATGTGTTGATCCTGCAGGGAAGGACACGGAGCCTTCTCTCAGTAGGGGCTTAATCTTCTTACAGGCAGTGCTGTGTGGAGTCCCTTAAAAACGGTTTCTTCCATTTCTAACCGGCCATTTCTTAAACCTTAACCACTTTAACCACACTGTAGGTGGGTTTTGTCAGTGTGTTAGTGCAAGAAAAAGACAAACAAAAAACAAACCAGAGCAAATATATGCATACAAAGAACAAGTGTATATTGTTCTTGAGAAAAGTCGGGAACAAGGGCCATGGTGCTCCGTAACCGCACTATATTGTTTCTGAGCAGGGTTGGCATCACAGCAGAGCAGCGGTAATCGAGATGATCAAATAAACACCCCCAAATTCTCATTTACTCTTACCTACTTTTTCCTCATTTTCTACCTGCCCACATGTCTTCGGTGACTTCTAATCTCAAACAATAAAGAAACAGGTTACCTATTGTAACTCTAGTTCTATGAAGATGGATGTGGCACTGGTTGATCCAAACGATCCACATGCATCGAGTCTTCAGCTACGAGTGGAGCACCAGGGGGCTCTGCCTGTATTCTTAGAATTAAGGCTATTAGAACCTTTCACACAGGTTTCACATGACAGCTGGTGCTTGGTGGAGGACGGGAAAGCTCACTCCCCTGCCAATTTGACCAACACCGACAACTCCTACCTTAGTAATAACTGGGGTAAGATCATGGAGGCAGAAGACTATTCTGTAGCACATAGAGATGACAAAGTCTAATAATCATCACACCAGCATCTAGCTTTAGTTCAGTGGGTGTTTGGACACAGAGGCCAAGGGGAAGAGTTTGGACTAGCCATCGCCATTGACCTCCACTGTGCTCTTTTATAAAAGGCTCATAGGGGAAATTCTTTGAAAATACACTGCCCTGACATGGAGTCTGACAGAGTCCTGGGACAAAGGCACTCATAGCTCTAATATACATCTGTTTGGATGAAGGGCTCAGGAAAAGTGGATCCTTCTATAGGACTAACCCGCTAAAGTGTTGCAGTGCTTTTTAGTTTGAAAAGATGCAAAGAGGAAGGGGATAGCTATGCTGCATTAAAGGGCAAAGCTTCTTGATTTCCCCAGAGCTTAAACACAGGGTTAAGTATTAACATCATAATCTCTTCAGCAAAGTCCTTAGACTGAAAAAATTTACGGTTGAGATGCGCCTGTGTCGCGGAGAGAACCTGGATCTGATGTCGAGCAAGTTCACTAATGCCCTCTTGCCCTCTTACAGTAAGAGACACTTTGCACTCAACATCGAATATGCTTGGGTCTATGTGCCTGGGTCTGAATCTTTTACTTCAAAAGGTGCATAATACTTTGAGGCACTCATTGCTAAAGCATGAAACATGCTTCTCTGGGCTACACGTAGGTGAACATGTAAGGGACGTCCATAGGTGTTCGTGGAGATCAGGGTTGCCCGAATGTTTTCCCTTGGAGGGCCAAAAGTAAAACTTAATGGTGGGCCAAGGGCCAAAAGCAAACTCCTATTGCATTTTATTGTATCGTTAAGATGCCCAATGGTACCAGGATCCTAAATTCCCTTAATTGAAATGCCTTTTGTCCGGGTGCCACTTTCTCTACCACTCATCATTTCTTTCTTAGCTGCCAAACTGACTTATTTATTATTAATTAAAAACTAAATTAATAATTAGGGATTCTACATATTTAAAGAACAATTCAACTAAAGTAACTAACAATATAACAGTATAAACAGTGATTTATATTGTAATCTATTCAATATATATATTATGTTTTATTTAAAGTTTCTGATTATATTCAAGATTTTGTTTCTGTTTTTTTTTTTTTATAAATTATTGATAACTGCCATCAGATTGACAATGTAATGTATTTATATCACAGTAGTCAATAACTCCATATGATTTAATTAATAATGACAAAAAAGATATTTAATATTTTGAATAAACTTGACGTACAGTAAATCGGGTTTCCTGCTCAATTACCTGTGATGTTTGGTACGTCCATGTTTATGTTTGGATACACAAACAGTTAAATATGGAGATTTGCTCCACAGCCCTGACAAGACAAATGGAGTATGTTTGCAACACAGTTAGGGAGAATATTTTATAGTAGAGAGGCCTGGCTTTGTATGAAATATTCAGTACAGTGACAACCCTTAAACACCAGGCTAGTAAGAGTCAGACATGCCACACGTCATGGGTTATTGAATTGGGACTGTTTGTGTCACTCTCCCATGTCTCTTTCACTTACTCATAAAGCAACAAGCTATTTGCCACACAGCCGGAGTGTAAACATCATTGTCAACAGATCTCAGCAGGTGTCTTTCAAACACTGATCAAATGGCTTTTGAGATGTGGATTCCCTCGGAAGTGTACATTGTTTTTTGCTATCCAATTTGAGCAGTGGGTGTAATACACTTCAGCATAAAATTGGAATTATCAATGTCATCGGTAAAAAAACAAGGAATTTCATATTGTGCGATAGATACAGCGTTTGACGGAGAGTAGGCTGAAAGTGATGTAGTGTGACAAAACCAATACAGAAGATATGCCACAAGGGAGCACTATAATAAAGTAACTGCTGAGAGGAGGGGGAGAATATGGTTTGGCTTGATCGTATTACATACAGGAAGATGGTTGTGTGTCTGTGTGTGTGTTTTCGTGCTTCCATGAGTGAGCCGAGAGTGTGCACGTGTGTGTGTGTAGTGTGCTGCTTACTGGACCTGAACCAACGAAGAGGCAGCTTGAATTCTTGTTGCTCGATCAAAGTCCCTGGAGTAATCTCTCATAAGAACAGAGCACGGACAGGCAAGAAGATGCCCATTTCATTCTGGAGTGTATTAAATCCCTACACTCGCAAAACAGTATAGTATAACTCAGTGTGGGAATGTAATTTTGGAGGGGATGTGGATACAACAAACGAAGAACAAAACAAAAAAAGAATAACAGAAGTATTCATAAGACTGGTATTGACACTAAACCAAGATTGGAATGAAGAATGAAGAATAAAGGGTGGCAACACGCCTCAGTGATTGCCCAGTGGAGGAACTCCCCTGTGTCCGAGCAGATATGTCTCTTCTTCTCATCATGGCGGAGCAATTTTGTCCCGGTTATAGCTCCTCCATCTTCTCCCCAGCTACTCCTTATTTCAGCATTTCAATTTCCTCCCTTGTGCAAGGGCTGAGTGCTAACCTACTTCAGACTTTCTCTCAGACGAGAGAGAAGCAGAGACGAGGAGCTGCTGGGCTCTCAGTTCAGTCCTGCTTCCGGTTTCCCCAAGGCGTGTGAATGCAGATTCAAAGAGAAAAATATGCCCGAAGACGATGTTGTGGTTAAGATCCCTGCCTCATATACCCATGTTGGCAAAAGACTGCCTACTGAGAACTTCCTCTCATGTGTTTCCTCTATTTTAAGGCATCGTCAGCAACATCTAAATCTAAATAAGGTAAAACTATAGGTGGACAACTCTATGTTGAATAGAAATAGCCAGAATATTCCCTCTGGGCAGTGAGGCATTTTGCATGAAGCCACCTATTTGTTGCACTGCTGCTACAATGGTACCTAATTAAATCTGAATTGTCATAAGTCATTAAATCCTGGACTATACTTCAATTTAATTGGCCCGATAAGATAAGGGACTCTAACCCCCTTTTGCACATCATCAAATCAATTATAACTAATCTGCTGTCAATCTAACTAAGTTTGTTGACACCTGCAATCTAACTTTGCTGTCATCTGTAACTCCACTGTAGTGTCATATTACAAGTCACAGAGGATATATCCTTCCTGAAGGCTCAAAGCATGAGGCAACGTTTCCTGTCTGTATTTGTACTCCTAAGTGTTAGTTTGCACATTAATCATATACATTTTTATTCACCTTCCTTCCCACAATTTTCTTGTCACCTTCGATAAAATCCCTGCCTTCCCACCTTTCTTAGTTTCATCTTTCATAGTTCTCATTTCTGCTCCGCCCTGCACACAAAACCTTTGCGAGATTTTCTCTTCATTTCCATTTTTCTCTGACTGTTTGCAATGCATCATATCCTCTTTTACCTCATCTCTTTCACCCGCCCAATAATTCCTCTTACATTTTGACACCTAGGAAAATCTTTTTCCCTGTTGCCCGATGGCAATGAAACATTTATCCACTTCTGAAACGCCTACCCCCCCGAGGTCCTACTGAAATTGTCCTTCAAAGGCTTCTGCACAAGCTCCTTGTACTGCCTTATGTGTCCTTTAAATCAGCGCTCCCCGACCTGTTTGCACCACGGACTGGTTTCATGCAAGACAATTTTTTCTACGAACCAGGGGGGCAGACATAACAAAACACACAATAAAGTGCAAAACATATAATTTAATTATTACATATATTCCATTTTATATTATGCACTTTATTTATATTATTATTACATTGTAATAGATATAATATAATACATAAAAATGTTTACAATAAATATTACTAGCACAAAAAAAACAAAAAAACGTGTTATTCTTTCTGCGTGGCCCGGTACCAAATGATCCACGGCCCGGTGTTTGGGGACCCCTGCTTTAAATGACAACATGTAACTTAAATATGGAGGCAAATTAAAAAAGACAAAGATACAATCTAAAACTAATCTGAGTGTGTAATACCAGTGAGGACTGAATCCCTGGCTGTTTGTTTATTAAGATGCATGGGCCTAAATTGAATAAATATGCTAACAATTTCTGTTTAATTGGCTTACCTTTCTGTTAACTTGCAGGGGTCTACTGGGAGTTTTAGAACATATAGAGAGGCGATATGTCTTCATTTATGTTGCCAAGACACCAGTGAATAACCGTGTTGACAAACTACTTGTGAAACTTCATTCGATCGCAGGTGTCCGACTGCAGTTCTAAATAAAATCAGACCTTTATATGAGGATATTGAGATATTGAGCTCCTGAGCTGTCAAATGTACAACTATATACATTATAGAAATACTAAAAGCCCTAACAGTTAAATTCAAAAAATATGCAAGTCACAATAGTAACACAATACAAGGTGTCAGCCAGCACCTTGCATTGAGGACTGAACTCCCTTTGGATGCAACCTCCGAGCCTCCATCACTTCATAAGTGTGATGCATGAGACAGGAGGAAGTAAGATGGAGGCCACTTCTCCGCATTCACAAAACCATTTGGGACTGTGACTGTCCTCATACCTGCTGCCACAGCCTCCAAGTGTTGCCCGAAGTGATGTGAACGTAGTCTCCCCCTTTCCTGAAAGTGGGACATTGCTTTTCCCCAGAGAATGTAAGCTCCCAGCAAGTGCCTGCTACTTTTCCTGAGCTGTGGCGTCTCTCAAAGTCAGCACGACATTTAAAGGATTTGGGCCGTCGACTATCAAAGGGTGGCATAGCTGGGACTGTGGGAGAGCTGTGGCTTCAGCCCCGAGTTTGATCTAGCCTTGGGCAGTACGGGTCAGTCTCCCAAATTAGGCCTGATTTAGGAGACAAACCCACAGAAAATCAGGTATAGCAAATAAGCCATTCAAGCAGTTTCTTGGCCTAGATAGACAGCAATGGGTCAAGGGTCTGAATTCATTACCGGCTAACAGATGCTTTCTGCTAGTATTATGCTGACTGTGGGTGTAAGCACGGATGCCGAAATTGTAAACTTGAACTCCTTCCCTCATATCTGTCTTAAGCTTATTTCCGCAATTTGAAAATAAATTGACTACAGTAGTAGTACGGCATCTGCGGCCTGTTTCTAAAGAATTTTAAATCAAATCAATCCATAGTTGTAGAAAATACTGTGTCGCCCTGAGTGATCATAAGGTATTGCATATGACAGGAAACTGCAAGATAAGAAAGAAAAGGCACAACGTTATGTCATCTATACTTGAAAAGCCGGGTCTCAACCGTGGCTTACAGAACATCCACCTTTCTCTCTAAAACACACTGGAACACGCTGCAGCTTCTCGGATCAAAACCGAGTGGAATCCTAATGACCTCTCCAAGCTGTAGTCTGAATCCCACTGAAACTACACTACAGCACTCGTGAGTTACAAGTGAGTCAGTCATTTCCTCAAACTGAGCTCCTCACTAGCCTCATCCTTTAGGAATCCAGTTGTCTTTTCATATCATCAAACAGACTCATCTAACAGGGATGATTTTCCATGCAAACTGTCGAGATTCTATATATAACCTCTATATTCATCTTCTATGAGTTTAAGGTGCCAAGGTGGTAAAAACACTATTCTTGACACTATTCAAACCGTATAACAGCCTTATTTTAACACTCACACCCCTATCCATTATGTAGTTATTAATGAACCTACTCATACAAGAATAAAACTTAACAGTGCAATAGAATTGGGATCTAAACACCGACGGCGGCTGCACTCGGAACAAATACAACAGTCTCCATGGCAACAGCAGACCGAGTTGTTCTTTCTATCCTGCCAAACAGCGGTGAGCCAGAAAAGAAGCACGAAGGATGAAGTTCTTTCATTAAGGTTTAACTAAAATGCCTTTGACATTTAACACACAGTCAATGCACATGATCACACACTGCTGTTGTAGAGGGAAAGTGGCCCATTGACAGTCTTCAACACATAGGATAGGAAAGAAATACAAGAATGTAATGGTAAGGACAGATCATTTCTCTCAAGACAAAATAGATCAAAAGCAGTGGGTAATCATGGCACTCAAAGCATTTTATTTCTCTTTTTTTATTTGTTTAAACATTATTAAAGTAGGACCTTAACCAAAAGTAATTTCTCGGGAAATGAGAAAAGTTTTCAATAGAAAGATATCTCAAGAAGTAGAGGTGTCTCAAAGTTTTTATGTCAAACTTTTATGGTGTTCAGAATTGCTTCGTCATTGCCGGGAGGAATTTGGATGAAATGGAGTGGATGAATACAAAAGGTACACGCAGCAACATAAATAATAAGAAAACACTTACCTACATCAAGGGCAGCAGAAGAGAGAGAAAGGAGGGAGAATAATATCAAGGCCTCCGGGAAAATATTAAAAACACAACAAATATATATTAGTGTCACATTTAGAAAACAAAGTCTACGCTATTACACTTTCTTGTTACTTTACGCAATAACACCACAGGGAACATACATTTTTGGCATCACAAAATGGATGCAGAATGACAACAAATGCCAGCAGGTTCCCATTATTACGACGCGAGTTACACCTCATCAAACAGTATAAAAGAAGTAAAATGAGCATCAAGGTCTCGTCAGTGGCACCACTTTCAGCACATTTCACAGATGAAGTTCTGGTTAAACGTTAATTAACCATTCTTATGGGAGTTGACTCCTAATTGGATGTTGTTGATGGTCTTCTGATGGTCCATACATTTGAAAATCCATCAAAGCCCTGAGATAAATGATCTAATGTTTTAAAGTACCTCTACTGTATGACAGTGGAGAATCAGTCGTGCTCTCCTCAAAAAGCTCTGGCCAGCAGGAAGCGTATACATCATGTGGATTTACTCTCAACCATTAAAAATATAGATGCTGGAGATCACATTTCACAGCGTGATAGGATCCCCGGTCCAGCTAGCCCAGCCAGGCAGCAAGCTACCAACGCGGAGAGGGGAGTGAGTGAGTGGATAGGGTGAAAAATGACATCCGCATACCTGTTCTCACCCATACATCATTCAGGGGGCAGTTTTTCGATGGAGTGTGAAAAGTGGGAATGGAGACATTGGGTGTGAAAGCGTATATGTGGGTTGGTGGATGGGTGAGGTTCTGCACTGTGCCTCTTGTGAAGAGCTGGGACCTTGCACAAGCCACTGCACTGATATTCATTCTACTGGGATGAGACTTGATTACTATTCTTTATTGGCAGTATTAGCTTAGCTACTTTTCCTAGAACACCGAGCCAGGCGGCATGGCACAGAACATTACCTTCAAAAGGTCATAAAGATAAGCCTGAGTAATTATTTTGTGGGTTTACGGGTGATAAGCACCTTGCATGTGGCTCAAGAAGCAAATTCAATCAAGCCAATCATAGACAATAAAATAACAATAACAACAATTAATCAGCAAAGTTATTTTGTATACGTATGATGTGGCAGCAATCATTAAGTGTGTGGAAGGACCTGCATCTTAATAAGGATGAACAGTACTGGGGCTAATTGAATAAACATCCACATAACAAACAAATAATACACACATAGTTAAGTGAAAGGTTAACATTCCCTTGGTACTTCTGCTCATCATCACTTTTATCTACCTCATTCACATCACAATGCCCTGGGATATTTGCACATCTTTTGCATTTTAAATAAAATTATTTGAACATCACCCACCTAAGACTCAAGTCTATGGTCATTCTTAAAAATATATGTTCCCTCTAAATGAGTAAAAATACAGTACATGTTATTGAGAGTCAAAGCAAAATGATTTTGCTTGGATCGACTGCGTGATCATAGAATAGGCTGCACTTCCAGCTATTCAGCAATAGCTCAACTAAGAAATCGCCTTCCACAAAAATCCTCCTGTGGTCTGAGAGTGAACACGACAGAGCGTTAATTACCCAGGCAACACTGGAGAACAAGGTAAAAGGCGTGTTAATGAAATACTAATACGTTTCCAATTTGAGTCCTTTGGCTTTGCCATCCTCTAAAGTGATCTCAAGGACGCAGCTACTCTCTGTTATTGCTAATTACCATGGCTCACATGACAGAAGGGAGTTTAGAAACCATTATTTCTGGGGAATGGATCCTTTGTGTGTTGTCCTTTGATGGAGGACACCCAGGCCGGTTTACTGGATGTCAGAATTGAGGGACAGGGAAAAATGCTAAAGCCCCTAAAACTCCTAGACAGAGAATGAGTTCATTGTCTGCCAGACTTTTTGCCTCCTTCATTCTGTCATTTAAAAGCTGGAGAACAACCTAGTTTGGGTTCTCAAGAGGGATAATGTTTATGGTAGTCTTAGTAATGTTCTAATTTAGCTACTTTGGACAGCTGCAGTATTTAGTTGGAAAGTTCAGCCAAGGAACCAACCACATGTCCATTTTCCTTAGAAGTAAAGAAAATACTTTAGTTGAGTTAGTGTTCTTAAGTCTTCAGAGTTGTCAGCTAACTGTAAATCTAAGGTTAGGATCTTCAAGAAATGTAATGGAATTTACACTATGGGCATCCTGCAGGACCAAACAGCCATTTCACAAGACTGCGCACCGCACTGAACCCCAAACTGATAGCATAAGTCAAAAGGAAACTCTTCAAGTGTTGGCGAGCAGCAAGTAGAGGGAAAGCAGCGAGGGATGGGAGATATTCTCAAAGACATTTGAAGATACAGCAATTTCTCTGAGGCAATAATTTGATGCTCTCATTCTGTGATGGCTGAGTGTCACTACTTTTGCACTCCCATCACTCAAGTGCTGGATGCACTCCAAGAAATTGATTGTTGGAGGATAGGGCTGGAACAGTGCAGACATACAGAAGTACACATCAAGCCTGGAATAAAGCCGTTTCTTTCGTCACTCAGAGCAGTCCGTGCAACTCTGTCTGAAAATGGATTTCTTGTTGATGGTTTTAGGATTAGCTCAACACTGAAAATACATTAAGTCTTTATTGTCACTTGATTAAGTTGGAATGAATGACCAGTGACCAGAAGTCACAATGAACACAGAAAAACCCAAAGGAATAAAGAAAGCACTTGGGATGTCATGAGAACCGATGCTTCACCAAGCAGATGCCAAAAATCAAAAAACGTGACAGTACTTGTTTTTTTTGACAGTACTTCAGGTACTGTAGGTATTCTTCTGGGACACCTTCAGGACATACTTGTATGTATAACTATCGCTTAGCAAGACACAAAGTGAACCGAGCGGTGACCCCTTAAAATCCGAAACGACGCAGTGAACTCCCTATGGACGCGTCCATTGAACGCACCCCATGTTTTCCCTGATGACGCTACATTGTGAGCAACAAATCCTTGGTGAAATTGGCAGGTTACGTTAGCTGTTAGCAGCCTGTGGACAGCACAGTCCTGCTTAGCTAAATAACTGAGCCATCAGCTAACGTTAACAGAGGTTGCATCGAGTTACATTATGATGGGTTCAAGCTCTATTCCGTAACAATTAGTATTGGGCTAAGGTAAATTATAACATGATAATGATGTGTTCAAATGTAATCTTGTAAAATTAAGGTGTTTTGCTAAGAAACTTGAATAAATACAGTTGTTTGAAGGAAATGTGTTCACAGAATTTTAAAATAGATATTAGAGAGGGAAATATGACTAACTATGAATAACTTTCAAAAAAAACCAATATGCAAACAATACTAAAGGAGTGTATGTTGAAGTACATGGGATTTTGTTTTTCACTGTGGTATCTAATTGGGTATCGAGAATTGTTTAATTTCACTGGTATTTGTATCGACTATAACATTTCTGGTGTTGTGACACCATTTTAGTTTGTGTGCATGTTTCTTAGTGTTTCTGTTTTTTTCAGTTTTACATGTACACTGAAAGGATATATGTTCTTTCTTTAGACAGATTAAAATATAGATTTTTGTGTGTATATTCTCAAGACGGGCAGACCCCTAACAGCTGTCATAGTATCTGCTCATATTACACAGGAGCTGAGCTCTGTGAACCTCTTGGCAAGTACAACTCTATCATATCGGGTATAGAAACGGATTAGTTCAGCAGATTATTTGCCTCCCCTGAGCAAGTCCCTTATAATCATTGCAGGCACAACTGTATGTCTTCCTGACGTGAAACATTGAAAGCATCCCTCTGTATAAAAATGATTGAAGGTCAGTAGAGGTTTAGTGTTAATGAACATATTTCAATTATTACCATAGTCCTATCACAAAATTGCTTTGAATAGATTAATTCCCCCAAAGCATCACATGAAAACGGTATTTACGTTCAGACTCAAAGAGCAAATTCTGAATGTCGGCACGCCACAATATTAGAATATTTTACGTATTTTCTGTCGAAAACAAAAGAATAAACCCTGAGACTTGGTAGTGGTGTGCATCACTGTGAAAGAAATATGTACTGCAGTATTATATGCTACGTTATAATAAAAGACCCTTTCTTCAGTGTAGTCTGTCTGTTTTGAAACCCTGTGGTGTCTGTTATCATAGCTTGTGTTCATAATAACCATCGAATAAAATGGAAAGCTCAGTGTCTCCATATGATTGCATCCCAAGTGGTACGCAGGTGTTTCATTTAGTCTACATCTTACTTTTAGAAGTCTAATAAAATCTTTCTTTATTTTGCAAATATCAAATATTTTCATCTTACTCTGTCTTGGAGTTATGTTGCGACCTGAGATATCTGATGATTTAGAAGTCTCAAAAGGCTTTAATTTAAAGCCCAATAAACCTTTCCTTATATTTCTCTTTCTTTCTTTCTTTCTTTCTTTCTTTCTTTCTTTCCTCCTCTACATCTGGCTCAGAGTACAACTCTCAGGCAGTCACGAGGACTGTGTTTGCAGTGCTTGCACAGCAGTGGTCGATAATAACTATGATGATGATGGGATTCTGGCCACTATCACATTACGCACAGCTGATGGCATAAAATGTGATTATCATTGGCCATTTTTTGAATGCAAATGATAACACTGCCAGTACAGCTGTCTGTGTTATCATTAGTAATATAGAGCGTTAAGCATCTTGTTGGATGGCTTTATCATCCTTCTGTTTTTTTTTTTAAGTTACAACAAAATCTGGCCCATTTACTTTGTCAGAGTCATGGTGGTTTTTGGAGAGGAATATTTCATACTGGAGTTTGTACTAGATAGAAAATAATGCTTAACAAATGGCTCCTATAGCCAATTTTAGCGTGGTACATTTTGTATTATTTAGTTATGCATTTGACTGCAGTACACACACATATTATCCAGCAAATTAATGACTAGCTGAGGGTCTTCCCTGCTTAATTGGACCAACCAAATATTCAGACCTAAATGATGGAATAAACAGACACGAACACCCCAGTTTTTAGTAGGAAATGTAATCGACACCGGCCAATAATTAGGAAATACAAACTTAATGGTGGCTTTTGATGCCTTTGCTTATATTTTTAAGGGCCAACAGTTAATTCAACTCTTCCTATCGATGACATAAAACGTGTATTTGAAAAATGAAAAGGTCTGCATTGCTGTGAGACAATTTCATGCTAACAACAGTTTTTTTCTGACTGTGTAGCATCCAGGAACCAATGAGATGAAAAGGCCTTCTTAAACCTGTGTTTTCACAAATAATTGTATCTTTAGAAATTGTTAGAAATGATAGTGGTTTATTAAGTCCCTACTGTTCATTCTGTTAAAACATTTAGCTAGTTGTTGTATCACCACCCGTGAATAAAAGTGGTCTTTGATGAGAGAGGCTGTTTAAATCATACAATAAAAAACACATACTAAGAAAGGTAGATGTATCATAGTTACAGTAGATATGTCATATCCGAAAAGAGATCTTTTCATTAGGATTAGTAGTTGGGATAAGAATGTCATTTAGATGCCAGTTTCATCACCAATTTAAGCATTTTCTCAAAACAAACTATTCCCATTTCATGTTGCATGAAATGGGAATAGTTTGTTTTGAGAAAATGCTTAAATTGGTTCGGAAATGATGCTTGTGATGTGTTAAACTACTTCTGTAATGGAGAATGTAATGGAACTGCTTTTTTTTTTTCTTCGGGTGTAGGACTCTGGCCAGAATGGAGGTTGTAAAACTTGCCAGACAAAGTCAAATAAAGCACCTCTCTTTCCCGAACAGCTTACACAAGGCCTTTTAGTTCAATGACACGGCATCTTTATCATGGTTGCCTTCTCTTCTAAATCATTACTGAACCATTGGACATTTACGACAAGGCTCTGCTTTTGTTTTGAGGAATGGCAATGAACAGGGAAAGCATTGAGGATTATTGAAGTGATGCTCCCTAAATTGTTTGTCAAGCCAGAGGGTGTTTTGTTGCTTTGCTCTCGAAAGTATTTCTCTTGTGCTTCCCCAGCATGATATCTACACAACACTTGGCTGCATGACATTGGACTCACTGGATTTAGAAAATCTGCAAAATCTCCTTCAGGCTTCAGTGGAGGAAGGGTCTTGATGTTCGGATGTTCAGGATGTACATGTGAACAGTTATAAACACACTATTTGACCAAAAAAACAAGAGCAATATAGATGATCTGTTAACCCTATCTAATTGAACTGAACTAACAGGTTAACATTTCTGTCAAATATAGCATATACTACCACTGAAACAGACGCTCAAAAAAAAAGGTACATGTTCTTATGTTGTTATCTACCAGCTTGTGTTATGAAATTCCAGACCCTATTTTTGCTATAGGCTACATCTTGTGTGAAGTCTTATCTTGCAAACTCATTTTTAACTCCGAGAGCTCTTTAGAAATTGCATGAGAACTGCTACTGCATCCTAAATGTAGTATCTATGTTTTTTTTTTTTTTTCTTTCTCTTTCCTAGAGAGTTGGGAAGGAAGAGATGGGCATCCGCCTACTTTGCATTCTGCACATGCTGGACGATTCAGTGCCTGTCAGGCAAGAGCTCTCTTCATCTGAGGTGCCTTTGAGAGCTTGGGAGAAAGAGATGCATGTGAGGAGTTCTGAAGGAGGGTGAACTTCACACTCGCCTAATCTCTACTCTGGATCTGTCTGTCGTTCAGCGGAAGCACCAGCTAGCGGACCTGGCACTAATTCAATCACTGATTCTTGATTGGCAGGGGAGTGCGCTGTAGCCCTTGGGAAGCGAAAAAAGTCCCTTTTGTCCTGAAAGAAAGATAGGGGAAAAAGGCTGTCTCCCTTTAGACTGAACCAGACCAGTGAGTGCCATCTGTTGGAGCCAAAACTCAAAAGATCAAATAAGGCTAAAGGAAGAGCAAGACTGCAATACTTGTCAAAGTATTCAAAATGGAAAAGAATTAACATGAAACTAAGCTAACGGTTATGCCCTCTAAATACAACTGCAGTGTTTAAACTTCTGTTCTTTACCTTTAGTGTGTCCTCCATCTTTAGTGAATGATATACAGCTAAATGCTGAGGCTTATTTTGCAAGTTAGTCATGAAAAAAAAACCTGGCTTCTGGAAGTTATGTTTACACACAACTCATTTGTTTTGACAAATGTGTTTTGAGGGACTCTCGATTGCTTCCTGGATTATGTTTGTTGGCAACATTTTTAAAGTTAAGAAAGTGCTACCACACAGAACTTGTAAGAAGGTGGTCGGGTGGATGATAGGCATACAAAATGCAGAATAGGAAATCTTTTCCAGTTACATTTTGTGATTTTGTTTTTGCTGTTCCAAATGAGTAGTATGTGAACGTAAATCCTCGGAGACCGGTTTGGGAAAAACCTAAATGAGAATGGTTGGTGTACAGTATTGTAACACATGACCAGTTAGCACAATTCACACACGTTTCCTGTCAAACTCTGACACTTAATATTTGAACAATGGCAACATTTCAAGAGAGAATTGGGAGAGAATAAGTTTCTGCTTGGAAAGCAAAGCTTTCAAGTTTGCTTTTAGTTTACTTGTTAAGGCAGACATGCTTTGAGCATTTTATATGAATGTTCTTTCCCCCTAAAGCCTTGCCTAACGCAGTTTCCATCATAATAAAGCAATAATGATAATAACATAGAATGGATAATTCATTACTTTTCATATTTTGAACACATACTGTACATTATCACTCCTTTAATCATAAGAATATGATGTTAACAACGGGTTACTATACATATCATGTATTTTTTACATTAGTGTATTTTATTATTGCGTAACAAAAATGAATCCAAAAAAGAATCACTGATACAAAATTCAGAAACTGTCCCTCTTGCCTAACCAGGTGGGATGAAACATCAGGGCATTAAATAGAAGCACATCCTCTAAATACTGACAGACACTGAATTAAGCCAAATGGTTATCTCTTGCTCCGCTATTAAATTTGAATGACGCTTCTCCAGAGAGTGACAATATTATGAGAGGAATAATTTCATCCGTATGAATAATTAAAAATAAAGTTATCCAACTTTTTTTCTCTCTCTCCCCTTTCTTTAATCTCACAAAATCTGAATTATAAATCCGAGAAGCTGTCACACTGCTCATACGAATAATGTGTCGTCTTCATCATTTGTGTGAAATACTTAATTCAGCTGATTGGTTGGAAACTATTTGCACATACTACCACCGAATGTGGCAGAAAACACATCGAGCACCAAGGTGAAAAGAAGGTGTGATGGTAAATGTAAAGAGAAGGTGTGTCTGAGGTGATGTGTCATAGGGTACATTTCTAAACAGCATGCTGTATGTCTCATCACAACAAAAGAAAAGTGACCGATGGTATAGTGCTTTAAGTGAAAGACGACATATTACACACGATACAGCAACACAATCTTATGCTGGAGGTTACCGGTGCTCAACGTATTTTTCTATATTCTGCAAACAAATTCAACGCTCCGCATGACATTTCTATGAATGTCACACATATAGGTCCTAGTCAAACAAATAAACCATGATGTTTATTTTGAACCACTTGCCGTACCTGATCCTGCTGTGCTGTGTGAAGGCTGTTATGTCTTATCTGACGCCACAGATCCATATCCAGCAGAAATGTGTTATATATGGTTCAAATGAAATGTCTGATGGATATTGACGTCACTGGAAGGTGTAACCTATTTAACCTATTTGTACAGAAGTCGAGGTAGATATACAAGTTTTTATTTCACTAGTGTCATTTTGAGCTGATGGACATTTAATGAAGATCTACTTGTCTGGGGTCTTCGATATTATTGTTCCCAAGACAACAATGCTTCCTGGATACAGAACATTCTGTTTGCGAGAGACTTCCTGGCGGCGCCTTCAAACACATTATCTGTGCTCTTGATACAGCAGAGACTGCAATAAGTTCAACATCCTGGGCCACCAATAGGGGGAAATGAAACAGTTTATAGTAAAATAAACATGTACTTTGCTGTACAAAGCTGTTCCATCAACTAAATGACAATAAATACATACAAAAAGATTAAGTGCTCTCTACTAGGAGTGCATGATTGTCTGAATGGGAGCAATAGAGAGAGTCCCATCTTTTGTAGTAATGAGGAGCTAGGTGAGAAAGAACAGAAAACCTCAGATAGGAAGTGAATGAATGACAGTGGAGCTGCTCAGGCCAATAATTGTCCTGCACTTTTGGGGACGAATGAATGGTAAGTCGAAACAGTTCGAAAGTTGCCCTATCAGTGATGCAGAGTGTCACCTCTATCAGGGGACATGGAGAAGCTGCCTGCTGGCCAATAATGGGCTCCAGGAATTGGTGATAAAACAAGCTTCAATACCCTGAGACTGATCTGAAGAGAGGAAGACTGATGAAGATTCATGTCGATGGAAGCTAGACATCTCATAGTTTTTGTCATTGACACTAGTTGCACTTAAATCATTTTTTATGGGCCCTATAATAAAGTCAAAGCTACAGAGATTTATCTGTTGGATCCTGCTAGTATTGTCTGTCTCGTCTTACTGAAGTCATTTTCCATCATTATGTTGCAATTAATCTGGTTTCCAAAAGCATTTAACCCAAGGCTGTGATTTATTAAGGGCCACTGGTTCTACATGTATTTGTGTGAGATGGCAGTTTGTGGAATATAAAATACTGGTCATACCCATTTAGTTCAATGAAAGCTTTTTTTTCAGAAAAAAAGACTTTCTTTCAGTCCTGTTAAACTGCAAAATCCAAGTTTTTTTTTTGTAACAAATTAATGCTGACCACTAATCTCTAAACATTATGTCCATTCCTAATCCACCATTCACCAGCTATTACAGCTCACATCACCTACTTCATGTTCACAAGCTACAACAGGGCTGATACTAAAGCAGCTACATTTCACAGTGATGGCGCTTCAGGTTACTGCTAACAAAAAAACCCCTCCTCTGAGCACTTTCACTTCTGTGACTAGGGAGGTTGGCACTGCTCGTCTGACTTACTCACACCAACATGAGAGTACAACTTGATCAGTATTCTCCATTGAGACTCCTTTGCAGAACACAGCAGGCTGTCTTCTACTTAAATAAGCGTTTGAGTTAGAGACACCAGGTGGTCACTGAACACATAGCTGCAGAAACCAGAGTCCACAGTGCACTATACTAAGTAAAGTCTGGTTTTATCACTCACAAAATAGCCGGTGGCTTTGCGAGAAATCATTCCCACGTTCGACATACAGAGATAAAAAAAATTGTCGGAAAATATTTACTGCGGTAATTTTCAGCTTTCAGTTTAAATCTATACAGGAACAGCCTGTTACTTCTGTTTGGAAGCAAATACCCGGAAAAGGGAATCCATGAAATATTAGATTCTCAAATATGTACTCAACTACTGGATTTATGCAGAATGCATTGCCAGTGTTGCATAATGCATTGCGCTTGCCTAGTTTAAGAAATGCAAATCACCTCAAGTTGATGGAATCCACTCTAGTTGATGGAAACCTTCCACAGGCATGCTATGAAATCTTTGTGATTCTTCAAATGTTATTGATGTAGCGAAAGTAAAAGACAGAGAGGGACACATACAGGTAGGGGAGAGAGAGAGGACAAAGGGGGGCGGCATGAAAGAGTGGAATGAGTATAGCATTTGCCTTGTAGAATATCACACCAGCTATTACCGACTTTCTCTCCCGCTGTTTTTAAACAAGGGATGAAAGATGTTGTGTACCGCCATGTGTACACTTTTAAATGTGCTCAAAGAAGCCATTTTGCAGGGTAATATCTCATTCACGCAGGGTACCGTTCTGGTGTCTTTTAGAAGCATGTATCTTTTTGTAACAAATGCCCAGTCATACAAAATAAAAAATCCTCCTGTCTGAGCACTGGTCCATTTTTAAAGCCCCCAAACTGTGAGTGCAGTTTCAAATGCTTGTTGGAATACTGCTATAGTGGACTGAAAACATGTTGAGCCTCCTATTCCAAATGTAATAAAATAAAAGCATAATCTGCTCTTTAAAGTTTGGGTCAATCAAAACAAGCTTGTAAGCTTTATTTTTTATTTATATTGATATATTACCACTACTTTAAAACCATACAAACTGCTGTTTGGCGCTTGTTGTGACATATATAAAAACATTTAAGAAAAATGTATAAAAGTGCCATTGCCTTTTACAGTACAGTTCCACTGATCTTCTCATGTTAGAAACTAGCAGGCATCGTTATTGATCAGAGGCTATAATCCACCTCAGGATATTTGGCATTATTCACTTTCTGCAGGCAGTGCAGAGGCTCACTTGTTATTTCAGTCAATAACTTTTATAACAGGTAGAGAGCTTCAAGTTGTATTTGTATCAATATTTGTGGAAAAACATTATAGGGTACATTGTTTAGGAATCAATAGCTTTAAACTTTTATCCTGAGCCAAATTACTCACATTACTGAGACTGTGCTGACCTGTATTGTTGCCAATAACTGAGTGGATAGTGGATCGTATCATATAAAAAAAACAATTTTTTCCTGAAAGAGGGTTTAAGTATAGTGAAAGAAAAGTACAAGACTTAGAAAATAAACAGCAGTTTCCTCGGCAACCCCTGAAAAGAGCATTTGATATGATGAGTTGACAGCTGCTTGACAATTTACGGAGAATCCCCAAGATGTTTCACTTTTCGATTTCCCACTAACTGGACAATCGGGGAGGAATGACAGGGTGCGACAGACATCACTTTGAATTAAGACTGGGAGACACTTCCTTCCTTTAAACCTCGGTCCCGGCTCCCCCTAGACTCTTACCCTCCTAGAGAAAAAGGTTCAAACAACTGAATCGATAGCAATTTAGGGCAACACTCTTGTCACTTCCTCCTTCTTCTTCATCTCCCACCACCCGGACTGCATCCTGGGAGACAATTTGCTGTGCGACATTGCTCTGATAGGACAACAAAGAATGCCCAGGACAAATGGCTCCTTGGGGAGAATTGATGGGACTCTGATCGGACAGGTCCGCTGATAAACATGTTCCATACCACTAAGTCTAAGAGGATGTTTTCTTTCTGTACTCCCATGCATTGCTTTAAAAAGTGGGAGTGAAATATATACAGTATTTTCTTTTCTAATGATGAATGCTAAAAATCCAAACCCACGCACTTGTTATTTATGGATGACCTGAGCTAAAGCTATGGTAAATGGCACAGAACGCAAGTAAATCTCAAAGTAAATGTTAAAAATTGATACTTCAGTTGAATAACCCACTTTCCATATTCATAGAATTAACATTTGTTTGATTTATCCAGCTATTACAGTAGTGGTCATGCCCTAATGCAGAAAAAAGGAAGTTTAATTTTGATAATGTATAAACCATTACAGAGAGGTGGAACTGCAGCCAATGGACAGATGCTTTTTTATTTTGCAATGCAATGGCTTTCAGATATGAGCTTTCCAAAGCTGACACACTCAGCACAAGCTAATGTTGTAAGACTTTTATAATAAAGAAAGAAAATTATAGTTATTACTGTGCTTCCTAAAGGTTATTACGTTTTCGTGGAAGTAAAAACAAATTCTCAGAGAAACTCAGAGTTTGTACTATCTCTTTTCCACTCTTTCTGGTGTATTTTCCACAACCTCCTTCACAATGTTGTGGGAGCTTAAAAAAAAAAAAAAAAAACTTCTTTCATTCATACATTTCAAATTCTACAGCGTCGAACCACAATGTTGAATTAATCCAACATTCCTCCCGCAGTTGGCTGGTGGATGCTGATATCTAAATATCATTGTTGAACCTGCCATTCTGTCTTACGGGGCAGAATTTGCACGGCCCACCTCCTAATCCATCACCACCATTATCTTCGGAGAGTCCTGTGAGAATTAGCTGAGGATGAGGTTTTCCATCATTCAACTGCTGTCAGTCCACCATTTCCACAATCTACACACCAGTGGGGATCCTGTACTAACTCCTCTACCAATATTATGGGGCTTCATTTTATAGAGACAGTATATTTCAAGGGATCACAACAGCTTTTTCATAATAAATTGTGTTTTCCTCCGCAAGTATTCTTTCTGATTTGAAGAGCTGAATTTAAGACTGACACATCTGTCACTATTGATTAAATGATCAACTGATTATGGCATGATCAGGTCATAGCTAAATTACCGTAAAACTATGTTTGCTGCGGGATAAAACCAGACAGCCTGCAGAGTTTGCATATCATATGATGATTGTATAAGATCTTGACAACAGCAGCAGAGGTAGCTCAATAAAAGAAAAGAAAATGTATCAAAGGCGTTTGATACATTTCCACTGACACTGATACCCTTTGCGATGGCTCACCATCCAACAAGTCTTGGCAGAACATATTATTACTATTATTTCATTAAAGCAATGTTTAATAAACCAGTAGATATGCATGGATCCATTTATTTCCTTTTTAATGCATACCAAGGTGTTTGTGGGCTATCACAGTAAAACAATTTAGTTTCTGCTCTTTTATTCTCATTATGTTAAATATTTATGTCATTTGGTTTCAAAGCAATAACCATAAAATGGATTTCAGAACTATAATCTTTTTTTTGTGGTCACTGAGGCTCTGCAGCCTGCAAATGTTATACAATTGTGGATCCTGTGGACTGGCCTGTTGAGAGCTAATTGAAAGCTACCCTTTTGAAAAAGAACATTATTTGTCTTCACATTCAAAGCTGCTATGTCTGAACAGGCTTAAAGGTCATGATCAATGATCCGAGCTGCACCTTGGGTTTTTACCAACTCAGATGATCAGTGGCTAATATTACAGTGTGGAGAGACTACTAGGAAACGCTGTCCCTGCTTTAAACAAATAGTTCTTAAGGTGAAAGTCCAAGACAAAGTGCTCCACCCTTTGGTATCATTTGGTTGAAAGCATCAGACAGTAAAGCTTGGTAATCATGACAATGCTGTTTGAAGTTGACTGTGATTAGACTACCCGACTGATGAATCCTTTTCTTTGTATAACTGCCATGTCATGGGAGCAGGCAATTTGTGAAGTGCCTTGTGCAGCTTAAAAAACATGTAAAAAACACCCTGAAATAACATAAGTAATAATGTAATAGTAATAGAATATTAATGGTAATAAAAGTAATAAAATATATACTAGCTCATGCATTTTGTAGCAAGTTTCTTGTAATTAAATGAATCACGACGGTTATAACTTTCAGGTTGCGCTATTCCTGTGGTAACACAGCAAACACAAAACACAGAATTTACCTAAAACAGAGCAAAAAATGTTTAAGATGGGTTCTCTCTTTGGTCTTATTTTTCAACTACAAATATGGGGATCCATTCTAAAGTGCATTAAAAGAAGAGGAAGCTGAAGAAGAAAAAGGCAATCAAATATTGAAGACTCTCTTGGGCACTAGCACGCAACAGCCCTGTTAACCTGACCCAACTCCTTGGCTGTCGCCAAATGCAGCTCCACTGCACTGAAATATTAACCACCTGCAATCTGTGACACACGAGTGCTGAGAAGCCTTGGTGGGGCCTCACAATTGATCCACATGTGACGGAAATGTAGACGACCAAACGCTAAACTATGGTACATTTCAAATATTGCATAAAACCTATATGGCATACTGTATCGTGCATACTGTCTACCATATGCACAACATGCAGTACTGGTTGTATTTTTTTTCTCATACCCAAATATTTTATAATCATAAGCACAATATAATCAATATTACTGATTGTGTTGTTTGCCATATACACTTTGCATCATAAGATACTTGCAGCACAAATTAAATTGTTTCAACATAATATATAGCGTGCAAAGTTATTCTGTGTCAACTACAGACTGTTAACAGTAGTTTTGCAATTTTCAAGAGTATTATCGTTATTCTATGCAGAATACCTGCATGTGGATCCTAAATTATGTGTTTTTGATATAGATATGGGTAAAGAAGGAGCATGAAAAGGATGATAGTATAGTGTAAGGAATGACATTTACATACAGTATATTGTCAATAACAGTAGACCAGGAATACACCCCTGTGGCACTCCATTATTGATAGAAAAAGGGATATACTATATTTAACACCTGTAAGGGTCTACCTGTAAGATACCAATTTAATGAGACATCAGGAAGAGGATTTATGAGCTATGGTATTGAATGTTTTTAAGAAGTCAATGTGGAACCCTCTCCCTTTCCCTCATTCCTAAAACCTCACAATCATTATAAAAATAAAATAAAATCATTATGCTCAAGTTTTCAGAGAAGTACATTCTACTGTTTGCTGTATTGAAATAAAGGAAATACAGATCGGTCACACATCAGCTTTCCCCTTTGGCCAAAACAATGTGTCTCAACCGAACAGAGGTTTAGCTTCATAACAACTAAGAGTGATCATGGTCTCTGTTGAGTCTCTTCACTAATATTTTCTCATATCATTATACACATGTCTATCATATATATATATATATATACGGTATATATATATATATATATATATATATAAAATATCTTCAGAATGTCAGTGGTGTATTGTGATTTTTTTTAAAAATGTTTAAATGATTTTAATGAGATAAATACATGTCTTGCAGAAACTCTCAAGATATTTAAAATGCAGTATGCTGGATGAAAAGCAATATGCTTTGGAACAAGTATTTTGAAACTACAGTTATTACTGTATTAATTCTGGGTTAATGAAGCAGTGCCTCTCTGTCTCCCTAACCCTGTTCATGCTCCAGTAACAGCTAAGGCTCTGGGCTAAACAGATGATGAAGTTGTTGTTGTTTTCATCTGATCATTGCACTGCTTTCACTGCTAATGTTAGGCCTTTTACTTACACTGCTGTCATAGACATTTTTTTTCTTGGAATGTTTATATGTTTATGTGTGTTTAAAAGCAGTCAAAACCATTGTTGTTTATATCAGTATATTTTAAAATATAACGCAAACGACTATGTATGAATTAAAATTAGGGCTGTCCCAAATACCGTTTTTTGTCCGGGCGGGGGGTGGACGCTCTGACACAACCAGTGGCGGAGGGGGGCTCTCTCCGTCCTCTGCTGAGCGCTGCAATACCTGTCCTGTTTATTTAAATAGCGTTTAAATGTCATTTTTAATGATTACATTATTCTACAGTATTGTTGTCTGTATTATTATGTAATCCCGAGGGGTTAAAAAAAAATAATAATGATAATAATATTCAAATCCCAAAATAAGAATCAAAAAACTACACCCAACAAATGAATAATTAAATATTCCAATATTCGGGACTAGCCCTAATTAAAATAAATCTTAAACAGAAGCAGGATCATTTATCATTTGGGTGATAGTTCAGTTAACATTGATGGTATCACTTATCTTGGAACAGGAAATTATTGCGGAGCCTCCAGGTGATTTAATGGAGAGGAAAATGTCAAGATGAGAACATGGAGAAGACTTCCTCTGCAGCATTTCTTCTTTTTTTTTTTACTTGCCCTGAGCCAGGCTGACAAGATGAAACCAGACTGGACTCCGAACAACAAGGGCTCCTGTTAGGGGACTGCTCTCTGACTCATCCTCTGCAGCTTTAACAAGCCGTCTGCAAAGGGACATGTCTTTGTTCAAAGCAAGGCAGCATTCACTGTCTTTATCTTTCCCCTACTGCTCTGCTCTCCATGTCTTCCACGAATGCTCACTCACATGTTTAAACTGCAGATATTCCAAAAGAACACAGATACATGTGAAATACACAACCGCACTGACGATTAGTTATGTTTCCTGTCTCTCTCTCTTTATGTATGTGTCATTTTTCAGCCTCCTCATTTTCCTCTTACTGTCTACTGTATAGCCTTGCGACTACTTGTATGCACACCTCTATTTGCGCAACTATTTTATCTTTAGTCAGCAAATGCTCACTGTAATACGACTGTTTCTTAAAGCTTTCTAATTGTAGCAATTTCAATATGAATACTGAGTTTAAAATGGCTCCTTTAATGGTGGGAGAGCTTTATTTGTTTGCTTGCTAGCTTGGTGTTACTTGGCGTCTCACTGTGGTATGGCCAGCACTCCTAGTCAACCACAGTCACTGGTAATCTGTTAGGGTTTTACACTTCCATTTTGCCTGGACAGAAACATTATCACAGTTTGCATTCATAGCTGCTCAATGAGGATGCCTGATAATCCTGTAAACAATGCACTTAATCCTGCCGAATACACAAAGATAAACAACAAGCGGTCGCAATGACACAGCACGAGGTCAAGTCGAGCTTCTTTTTCTCATTTTCCATTTCTTTTTTTCACCCCCGTAAATACAGTTGGAGACTCTAAGATGTGCTGCCAAAAGCCTTCATTTTCAGGGGAAGGGATTTCACTCGACAGTGCCAAAAACCCTCACCCCCAGAACTCATTATCTTGTCCTCTTTGTCACAAGGAGCAAAAAGCCCCATTTGTGAGCATTGTTTAATCTCTGACCAGAGGTTGGGTTTTTTCTAACAGGTCAAACATACATTATGCAAATGAGATGGAGCAATTATAAATGTCTGTTACCAATGAAACCCAATTCATCCACTTTGATGGGGATCACTCCAGACTTTACTGAATCATTTAAATGCACTTGAAAGGTTACGTGTCAGGCTAGTGGCTTACTGAGACAATAATTATTCTTGAATCAATACAGCAGGACATGAGACATGTTTGTGTTTTTATCCATCCCTTTTCCTTACTTCCAATGTGATAGGATATCTTTTTACAATGAATGGAAATATCTGGCTTGGAACGTTCCCCTGCACTTTACAACCCGTTTCCCCACATATCAATGTACGCCATAGCTTGAGCTGTCAGGGAGGTAATGAATGGCCGCAATGAATAGCAGGAGAAGTAAGATAAATAAAATAAAATATTGCTTTGGCCCTGGCTTTGTTCAAACTACTTTAACTGGCACACACGTCTTTCTGCTGTCAGCGCAATATCTGAGCGAGTAGAGCAGGTAGGCCGCATTATCAAGATATTAATCATCAGGTTGGACGTGAAAGCATGTTGGAGCCCCTCAATCTCCTTTCAGCCCCACTGGTCTGTGAGAATTCCTTGGACACTCCACTGCTTATCTTAAAATACTATTTCTATTTGTTCTATTATTACTTTTCGCTCAGTGTAATTGCCTATAACCCCCTCGTGCATTCAATTAAATGCAATTCCAGCAAAAGCACATTCCCATATCATTAGCATTATCTCTAGTATGTCCAAATCCCACAGAAACACCAGTTAGAATGTTTCATGTTAAATTAAGGCGTCTCAGATTTCATGTTGCATCATTGCTTTTCTTAACAAGCTTTATAAAAAAAAAAGGATATCTGGTTACAAGAATGTCAGGTATTATCAATATATTGCAATAAATGTTTCAAATATTGTAATTCTGGTAACAATTGACACCATCTGATGTGAGTGTATCTTGTAGAACATGTTGCATGAAGCAGGCCATTGGGGTGACCTACATCTTGACCAATGTTTAACTTTGGTAAGCCAACAATTCCTCCAGTGGCCTATCTCATAAACCTAAATTACCGGTAAATTTGCTAAGTACGCCTTCCTACAGTAATGTGAAACATAGACTTAAGTAAAAAGAGCTATGCTGAGTGACCACAGCAAGATTTCCTTCGGGGTTATATACCTGAAGAGCTGCTCAGGGGTGTGTTGTTCTTTGAATGTAAGTTGGGTTGATCTGCATTGTAATAAATCAATTTCACATCAATTCCTATGAAAATACTATGCAGTATCCAACCAAGAAATTGTAATGTGGACTGTCTCACATCTGGCATCCCTCCAACACGCTGACAAGTACTTTCAGTTGCAAAGACATCATGTAGCATCGTGTCTCTGTGGTTAGCACAGTTGTGGTACAATAAAAAGTCCTGGGTTTGAACCTGTGTAATGTCTGGTGAAATGTGTTGTGTAATTGCAGGTTCTACCTGTGTTGGCAAAGTAGTGGTGGATGAAAAATCGATTCACATAAGAATTGCTATTACAACACTATTGACAGGAATTAATTCAGATGTTCTGGTTTCTTTCATTTACATTTACATTACATTTGCCATTTAGCTGACACTCTTATTCAGAGCTGAACTAACTCTCGGAGCAACTTGGGGTTAAGTGCCTTGCTCAGGGGCACAATAGTGGCAGCCAGTGGGAAATGGACTCACAACCTTACGGTGTTCTATTTAGAAGCCTCACCAACCTAACTGGATCACCACCACCACCGCCACCACCCACCCTTTCAACACCAAAAAACAAACTAAAGGCTAAGTATTTCTCACCATCAGATATACATCTTAGAAAAAGACCTGGTAGTGTATTCAGTTTCTAGTAGTATATATTTATCTGTGCTATGCAAATGTGTCCAGAAAATAAATGGAACCAATTTACAATGAATATGTTAGAGAACCACAGAGTAAAGCAGCATGAGTCTGTGCAACAATGATTTTCCATTCAAAGTAGATTTTTTATTTGATTAGTCCTGATTATAGAGCTCAAACATCTCTTCCTCCTTAAGAAACAAACACGCAAACATTATCAAGGGAAGTCTTTCTCAGCTGTAATACATAAATACAGGACTATTTGAAATGTAGCTGTCTAACTGCTTACCAAATGTTATGGCCATCAAAACAGGGTGAAACTGCATGCAGATTTACAGATTTGAAACAAGTCCCATTGGCAGTGGATTAGATCATATTGAGTTCATAGTACGTAAAGTTTCTTTATGGTACAGCTTTAATACCCTAAAGAAGCTTAGCGTACATCTGCCAGCTAACAGAGCAGCCAAACAACAAAAATCCCTGATCTGGACAAGACGTTTCACGACAAGCACTTATTTTCTCACAATGATGTGTCACGCTTTCCTGGAGTTTAAACTTAGTCAAGCTTGCTAATTACATGTAATCGCCATGTTTTACCAGATCATGTATCACTTACAATGAAGTAGGTGAATGAAAAAAGAAAAAAAATGATTTGTTGAAGTGGGAATATTAGTCTGAGAGTTGCAAGGACAAATCTAACAAGTAAATGATAGTTAAACTATGTGGGAAAGAAAGACACACTTTGCTAAAGTTAAAGCCAAACAAGGGTAAACCTGCTGCTTAATAAACACATTTTAGCCACTGAGTCACCTAAGACCATTGCCAATGTCAACAAGTTTGCATGATGTTTGAGCCAAGCACAGTTTGAGCAACCTAAGCACTCCAGCAGAGAAAAGTCTTGGCAGCATTTGAACATAAAAAAAAAAAAGTGCTCTACAAACAATGGCTCAGGCACGGGCCCAGGCCTGTAGTTCATCCCTGGAGGTGCACAGAACTTTTAATCTAATTAAAACAAGACTGGGAAAGACAAGTTGAAAGATAAGGGTGCCATAGAGAGTCGGCTGCCTGGCACCACCGCTATTCATCCTTTTCAATAGCAACTAAAGCTAGTTTTTAAGACCATGAGGGCGACAAGGGTGCAGCCAGAAATGGTTTACCAAGTGACAGTATTAAGTAGAGGCTTGGTTTGGCAGCTGCAGTTAGGATAAGACTGACAACCCAATCACAACAGCAGGACTGACAAAAAACAGTCAGGAACAATCCTTCTCTTTGAGTTTTACTTGTTCATGATGGAGTAGAGTGGACAACAAAAACATAAACAACCAAAACAGCAAAGAGAATACAGAAGGCACCTGTCCTCTTAATATATTCCAGGGGCATAATGGAAAATAACAACTATTGGGTGAAATGGAATGGCAGTAAATATTCTAGCCTAAATATTGTCTCGGATACACAATGGTATTGTTATTAATGAGAAGTACTCTTAACTGGGTATGTAAATGACGATTTTGTGCTCATTATGTATCGTACAAAATCTTTGCTTATGGCTTAATCTGCATCCACTTGAAAATGTTGGTGGTCATGAATGGCACGGGGTAGATAGGAAAGGTAGACAGAGCTTTCAACTATATGGTAGTTAATTCCCTCCTGAACCCACATCAGTAAAGAAAAAAACACTGGCGTCATCAGTTTTTCTTGTGGCTCAGAAAATCCCTTTATTTGAGTTATTTATGACTGAAGAGCCAACCAAGTCCAAAATGAATCTTAAAAGTTTGTGGTAGACTGTTTTATACGCTGGATATAAAAAGTGTTTCCGCTAGTGAAAAAAGATGTATGTGTAGATATGACGTTGTTAAAATCCCCATGAGTCCAACCTAATAGTACCTGCATGACTAAACAAGGAAGGACAAAAAGGACTGTACAAAGGAATAGGTGACGTAGGTGTTCTACGCTGCTCAGCGTTGGTGAATACATTAAGAGTTAATCACCGTATACAGACTAAAAATGAATATAAGAAGGCAATGTGCTGTAATTAGTTAAGGGCCGTCAAGCAATGTGTTTCTGGTCTTCACCACAGCTAAAAGGTTAGGTTGCATCTTACTAACACGTGGCATATAGGCATGACCGTGTGTAACTTGTCGTAATTAAGTAAGAAACGCTTGGATGAATGTATGAAAGTAAGAGTGTATGCTTTTTAATAAATGTTGCTGGTGATCAGTTAATTGGCAGTCACAGTTTCTTTGAGTTGCACTGTACTTTTGAAGTTATACATCAAAGTAAATGGAAGGTTTGTTCAATCTGCTGCATGGACTTTAAAAATCGCATGTTAAAAGGACTCTATTTTCCACATCACAACATGTACATGTTTTATTTTAAAAAGAATAATAAAATGCCATACTGCCCAACGAGGATAATTACGAGATTTTCCTGAGGGATGAAACACACTATAGCTCAGAGACAGTACTTACAATGTTCAACAATAGTTGGCAATACTAATTCCACAGACAAAGACCCAGCATTCGTTTTTTATTCCTTAAGACTCTAAGATAGTTCCAAGCAGTGAAAGTGGCTTTCATGTATTGCTTGCCAGGAGGGTCATGCACAGCAGGTAATAATTCCTTTACAGTATGTGGTAATAATTAGTAATCTTCATTGTGCAGCTGTAGGGATGTTTGCTGTCCCATCAAAAAAACCCTCCTGCTTTCTGACACATCTCATTATGGTACTTCTACATGATTGTGAAAACAATGGTGACAACAGCTTATATACTGCGGCAGACCAACGCAGCAAGGATAAATATAAATAAGCTCTACGGTCACTTTCTGAAAGGTCTTTAATCGTAATGTGATGTGCATTACTATTTTAATACAATGCTAGTTTATTTCGATTTTTTTTTTTTACCGCATTCAAGCACTCACTATGTTTTCCTCAATATGACTTAAATACGTGTGAATAAAAACAATTAGGATATATCTCAAATGCATTCATCAAAGCATTGCAAACTTAATTAAGAAGGCTACCCACAGATGTGCGTATATGCCACATGCCAGTGAGATGCCACAAATTTCACCTTTTAGCAGTGGCTCGGACAAGAAACACAGCGATCATCATCCCATAAATACTGACATTCTATTACACTCTCATGTTCATTTTATGTCCATGCATAGTGATTAACTCTAAATCTCCTTCCCATCAAAATGTAACAGCATGCACATGGAGCCATCCTCAAAGCAGTGTCTGTTGGAGTTTATTTGCCCTTTGACACTTATCCTGCTGTTTGCAGGCCTCAGTGTCTTAATTATGATGATGACACTGGTGATGATGTTCATTTGTTTAGAAATAAGATAATAAGCATGGAACATCATTATAAGTTCCATGGCTTTTTATTTGAGCCACCGAGAGCTATAACATCCCAACTGCAGTCAATTACTGTGCTGTCTGCAAGTTACATAGTGACCTTATCCAAGCTGACAAATGGCCAATTTCTTCACACCCCTCTGCATCCCAGCATGCTTTGCCTTCTCTTATTTACTGCTTAGTTTTTAAATGCCACATTTGTTCCTGTTTATTCCCAAAGAGGCTCCTATTGTTACATTTTTCTTTTTCATTAAGTCTATTTGCTTAAGAGTATTTCTTTATAAGGATTTCATAACCCTTCACTGCCAAAACTGTTCATCAACATGTCTGTCTGTCTGTCTATGTATCTATCAAAAACAATAACAAACAAAGCCTGTCAGAGTAAGAGACAATATATTTATATACTTTTTTTTTTATGAGCCGAATGGCCTCTTTGAATACAAATGGAAAGTGACTAATAATCTGTAAATTCAGCAGGCAGACCTAATATAGTTTACGATGAGTGCACTATATGATTTTTATGGTAGAGTAAACCGTAATCACCTGTACCAACAAACTGATAAGGGCCCTGGCCTGGCAGTGTTCCTAGTCCATCTCCTTGGGGTAATGACCCCTCAGAGCCACTGAACTTGCTGTGTATGCTTATGCTACACTTTTTGTATTTTAACTGTCCTTCTGGCCCACACGAGAGGTCAGGTTCACCTTCAGTCAGGCGGTAAAATGAAGTCCACTCCCTCACCGAGCCCCATCACTCAAGATCATTTCGACTCCCAATTGAAGACATAAACTGCAGTCTTATGAGCTACCTGCATCGTATATTTCCCTGTAAATGGGTTGAGGACTAAGTCCATCTATAAAGGAAAAGGACTCATGAAGTAAAAAAGGGTGGTGGATGAGAAATATGTTTTAAATATGCTATATTACAATGTACCAATATTGTCTTGGGTGCAGTGCCTGCAGAGATCAAAGTGTGTAGGCTCAATTCTCAACAAAGTATGCATCATTGTTGTAGTTCAAGGATCAATGTCTTTGCATAGCGTGCCAAGGTTTTACATACAAATGGATATGCATTTCATCAGAGGGATCAGAGCACAGGGTCAGCCAGGGTGCAGAGCCCCTGGAGCAGTTGTGGGGGGTTCAGACACTTGCTCAAGGGTACTTGGTGGAGGATAGTGGCATCATAGATGCAATGTCCTCCAGTTGAAAGCTCACAAATGCACCCTTCTGTCACTGATAGAGATCAAACCAGCTACCCTTAGGTTTCTGGTTGGCCTGTCTTCCTGTAGGCATTCCTGCCTAGAGAAAGTAATAGTCCATTAGTAGGTTTTATAACCATTTATATACCTAATATTGGCATTTGGGAAACAGATTTGGTCGCATCTGTAATTTGAATGTATGCTGAAAAGAGTTCCAACTAATAGTGCAGCCCATTGACTATAGAAAAATTACCCAAAGGAAATGTTTTAAAGTCTGGATTAGAGCGGAAATGATTATTCGATTAATCATTTAGTCAAACTATGGAATATTTATTGGCTACAATCTTGATAATCGTGTAAGAAATTATTCAAGCAAAAATGGCAAACATTACTGGTGCCAGCTTCTTAAATGTCAAACTGTGCTGATTTGCCTTTCCATTTCTGTTGTTTCTTACATAATGGCCCTACTTTGGATTTCAGTTTACTGCTTAATTCCAATTTTGAGACAGAAATGTTAAAATTAGTAAGAAAGAAGCAGCGTGAATGAAGTAGAGGTGGGATGACAAACAACTAGCAGGGCTGACAGGCTGAGGCAACTATCAATTAAGCAAACGATGGCCAAATTATATTTATCTTCGACCTCACAGTCATATATGGCTCATGTAAGTATTGGGTGGTCGGCTGAAACTACTATCTAAAACTAAAAGTCTCCTTTCGGGAATGCTACCATTTAAAAACCAAGTAACATACATTCTCATCTAGGATGTTTGTTATCCAGTACAGTAACCACAGATTTTCTGTTAGATACTGAACAGCTCCAGTGAAGCAGAGGCCCTTAAGTGCCTTCTCTCACCTTGTTGTTTGTGTGTGTGTGTGTGTGTGTGTGTGTGTGTGTGTGTGTGTGTGTGT